>JACGTP010000692.1:0-20791 GCA_023678845.1 Mischocyttarus mexicanus
AGTAAAAGGAGAGGTCCTCAACATAGAAAAAAAGAAGACGTCTTTGATATAGGGAAAAACAGAAAGGACTATGATATAGAAAAAAACAAAGAACTTACAAGGGCTGGGCCAAGTCGTATATCCCCCGATTTTTTTAAAACTTTACACACTCGTAGATGTTGATTAGTATTATCACGTACCGCTAATGATAATAATTGAATTTTCAACCCTTTCCGAGATATTAACACTAATCATACCATAACGGGTCAAATGACCCATTTTGAACTTTTACATTGATAATGCACGTATTATCTTATTACTTCTCCAAATTTAACTTACAGACTTTTTCTGACTAATTAAGTCTACTGTTTTTATACTATTTTTATAATTTTTTGTTTTATTTATTTTGAGTAATAACTGTCGTATACCGTTTTCTACCACATCGGGTCATTTGACCCGAAAAACATTTTTTTTGTTTTATAAGCTTATCAATACATATTGCTTATCTTATTGTATTCAGTAAACTGCAAATGTATGCAAAGACTGTTACATAAAGTATTTTAATCAAAATAGCTGAGAATAATTCAAGAAAATATAAAAATTTTAGATTGAAACTAGATTTTTGTGTAAAAAAGGTAGCAAAAAAAGAAAAGTTTAGTACATAGTTTTTATTTTATTTTGATAGCTTTATTAGTGATATAGGTAACTATTTACCCATAAAATGTCAAAACGAACGAGACAGTCCAAATTCTTAGAAGATATAAATGATATTACAGATACTGACAATGAAGAGGAAAATATTGTGAATATCGGTTGTGGACGAAAAAAAAGAAGATTACTCTCAAGTTCTGAAGAAAGTGAAGCAGAAATAAATGAACAACATGTTGCAATTGATGGATCTGTTTGGGAAGAAATGCAAATAGGTGGCACACCTGGAAGACCACCACTTCATAACATTTTCAGGCAAGAAGGATGCCTAACACGATATGGTATCCACGATTTGGAATATTTTCATTGATCAAATGGCGACGAAATTTACTACAAAGTCTAAGTCTGGCAGATGGCCACTCCAAGTTTTTTTCAATATCCTTGATTTAGCTGGTATAAATGCCTGGATTTTATACAAGCAAACAACAGGAGATAATATCTATAGACAAGATTTTTTACTCAAGCTAGCAGTAGAACTTGCCGACGATTTTCGAGTTGCCCGTGAAAAACCAAAAGAAAAAGCAAATACTAAACAATCGTTTCCTAACCCTGTTACAGATTCTAATAAACGTAAGAGGTGTCAAATAGGATACTGCAAAGAGAATAAAACTAATAAAATTTGCTCCATTTGTAAAAAATTTGTTTGTGGGAAATGTGCGACGGAAACACTTATGTGTAAAAAATGTGATGTATAAAAACAACTCTTATTTTTTGCGTTTGAAATAGAAATTGTAAAAATACTATTTCAAAAAATTATAATACATATTTTATTATCATTTTATTTTTATTTCCTTTCCAACATCCATATTTCATACATAAAAGTAGGAAACGTAAATTTCGGGTCATTTGACCCGCTATGGTAAACTAGGTATCTAATAAGTGTTGGTATGATTAGTGTTAATTGATAAAAATTGAAAAAAAACTGAATATTCATATCTACCTCTGTGTTGCTATTATTACCAAAAGCCACCGATAGTCGAGTAGCTAAGGGCACAAGCTTATAATCGTGTTGCTGCGTGTTCGAGTCTTCTTAGGTTCCATTTTTTTTAATTTTTTTTCTTTAATTGTTTAGTTTTATATTTTTTTAAAATAGTGTTTTATATATTTACTTTTTTTTACTTTCTTTTGACAGTATGTTTTATTACTTTTATGAAAATTAAAATGTAAAATTGTTGTATTTTTTTTACTTTTGATCAGTCAAGTTTTTTTTTGCCTAGAACTGTACTTCACAAAAAGGATGCAGACCGGGAGAAGAGGGAGCAAAGATATCTTTTATCGACTTTTTTTTGTAATAAGAAAAAAGAAAACTTTAACAATCGAAAAATAAAATCATTTATTCCAATATTTGACGGAATTAATTATAGTTCCTGAAAATTTATATTTATGACTCTATTGTAAAATAAATGGTACAATAAATCTGCAAAACGCGAGAGATAAGATATAAAAAATGAATTTAAGTGCAAAAGGTTAGATTTGAAAGCCAGAACGGTATTAATTCGTACATTGTCTGACAAACAACTTAAAAATCTTAGTGAGTATACGACAGCGCTTGAAATGATGAATAAGTTTAAATGTCTAAACACAAGTAAATCAACTACATTGCAAATAATCAATCGGAAGAAGTTAGAGGAAACATAGTAGACGAAATAAAACAAAGTAGAAGAATTTTTCATTGAATTTATAAAAGCCTGCTAGGAGTTTTAACAAGCTAGTAGAAAATTAATACAAAAGAAAAAAAGGGAAATATTAAAAATGCACATCCATCTAGTTATGCATGTACGGTCGGTTTTTGACCTTATACGATCAGCCTGCATTATCATGAGCGCGCGTAGGTAGTTCGAGAGTTTTCACGCAGAGTTTCGACGTAGGCATGCATCCCTACCAAGAGTGCTGCTTCGTGCGGCCACATCCATAGGTCCCACTTTTTCCCGAGGCGAGAATCCATTCTGATCCCAGACGCCCTACTGAGTAGACGAAAAGGATTCAAGCGCTAGACTATAAAGACCTTTTGTGCTAGACAAAGACCGAGCGACTATAAGCTAAGTCCCTTTGTAAGACTTTCTATTGTAGACCTCTAAGGTCTCGAGCCTTATATTTGTATCAGCGTATTTATTTGTGTATTCACCATCTTCAAGGAGTTTTTATGCTGAAAGGCTTTTCCCCTTTGAGCCAATAAAGAAACATAGTTTCTCTCTGGCTCAACCACGTGTTTTATTTATCGTCTAATCCTTAATTTCACCTTCACAGCTTATAAATAAAACGAATCGCGAGAGGACTCCATGTTGGAGGAATTTCGCACTATACATTTTGGTGCCTTCTGTGAGGTGTGAATTCCACGGCTTGTTTACGAACCGGGTAACTAGACGATTTCCGAGATAAGAGCTACGTGGTCGAGTATATTGAGTTTGCTGAATACGACGGTATCCAGCTTGCTGGGCTACGATAGAAGTTCTACACAGAGATAAGTACATTCAATTTCTCCACGTATGCTGAGGCGTACGTAATAATTAATTTAACTTGATAATACAAAAGATCTGTGGAATTGCGTCTTCCATTTATCCTTTTGGACGTTCATGATTACCTGTGAGTCTTCATTTGCATGACCGAATATATTATAGTGATATAATTAAGTTTGTTGCACGATTGAAATTATTGTGGTACTACGTACACCCATACTCCTATCGATTCGTGAAATTTTGGTGTGTTGCATGTGAAAATCATATTTTTTATTCGATTCGAGAATCGTCGATTACACGTGTAACGGAGTCTTTTATTTAATCCGAGAAGTTTCGGCGTGTTACATGTGAAAATCATATTTTTATCCGATTCAAGAATTTTCGAGTGCACGTGTAAGGGAATCCTTTGTTCGATTCGAGGAGTTTCTGTGTGTCACGTGTAAAATTCGTATTTCTTAACCGACCCGAGAATTCTCGATTGCACGTATAAGGTAATACTCCTTTAATCAATTCGAGAAATTTCGGTGTGTTACGTGTAAAATTCATATCTCTTTGTCCAAATCGAGAATCTTCGATTACACGTGTAACGGAGTCATTTGTTCGATTCGAGAAATCGGTGTTTTTCGTGTACAATCGTATCTCTGTGTACGACTCGAGAATCGTAGACTGCACGTTTAACGGAATCCCTTGTTCAGTTCGAGAAACTTTGGTGTATTGCACGAGGCGATAAGTAGCGTCATATCCGGTTAGAGAAATTCCGGGGCGTTGCACGCGGACGGTAATACAGTTTTTTGTCGAGCCACGAGACCTTTGTCTCTTGTCTCGTAAGGAATTGCGGAAAAAAGAAGGAGCGATACTCGCCGCGAGTGGGGAACCTTTGGATTCCGAGAGTAGGATCGAGTCTGACGTCATCACGGGCCAGTCGTCCCCACCACCAAGCGATTAACACACGCTGCTTAGGGATACTTATCGCGCGTTAAGGCGTTAGCGTAGGGATACACAAGGCGCGTTAAATTCACACGTCGGGGTAACAGTACAGACTACGGCATTTCGAAACTCGTGTTGATAACAAATTAGTCGACTTCGCACAAAATGGAGGTCACGAAACGCCTTGAAGGTGAACGGGCGCATCTTAAGGCGCGGTTGACACACCTAGAGAGGCTCATAGAGCAGGGAAAATTAGATATAAACGAGATGAGATCCCGTCACGGTAGGCTCCAGGAGCAATTGAAGGACTACGAACTGTCCAATGTAAAGGGTTTAAACGACGGCGCTTACGAGAAAGAATTTGCCGACTTCGACGAACTGGCTGACCGGTACTTCGTGATCGGCAAAAGGATTAACGGGATCGCGGGTACTAGCATTCCGACTCCGAGCCCGAATCCGTCGAGGGCGACGGTCGAAACTCCACGTTCGATTGCATTACCACGTAATGCAATCCACGTTCGATTGCATTACCACGTAATGCAATCCACGTTCGATTGCATTACCACGTAATGCAATCCACGTTCGATCGCATTTCGACGGCGACTTAGAATCGTGGCCCGCTTATAAAGAGAATTTCGTTTCTCTTATCGATGAACGCACGGATTTATCAGAGGTCGACAAGTTTTCGTATCTGCGAGGTCCGCTACGAGGTTCGGCTCGTAAGGCTATCAATAGCCATCGCCCCACGGCAGCGAATTATAAGATCGCGTGAAATGCGTTGTTGGAGACGTACGACTGGCCGTGTATAGTGCGAAATTCCTCCAACATGAAGTCCACTCGCGATTCTTTTTATTAATAGCTGTGAAGGTGAAATTATGGATTAGGCGATAAATAAGACACGTGGTTAAGCCAGAGAGAAACTATGTTCCTTTATTGGCTCTAAGGGGAAAAGCCTTTCGGCATAAAAACCCCTTGAAGATGGTGAATACACAAATAAATAGGCTGATATAAATATAAGGTTCGAGACCTTAGAGGTCTACAATAGAAAGTCTTACAAACGTACTTAGCTATATAGTCGCTCGGTCTTTGTCTAGCACAAAGGGTCTTTGTAGTAAATCGTCTAGCGCTCGAATTCTTTCCGTCTACTCAGTAGGGCGTCTGGAAACAGAATGGCTGGTTGTTTCGGGAAAAGTGGAACTTATGGGTGTGGCCGCCCGAAGCAGCACTCTTGGTGGGGATGAAAATTCTACGTGAAAACTCTCGAACTACCTACGCGCCCTCATGATAATGCAGGCTGATCATATAAGGTCGAAAACCGACCGTACAGACCGCGATAATTAACGCGTTGAGCGCGGAGCTAATATTTCTAACTTTTTTGCTCTGCCGGCCGCAAGCCGGTATGAGGAGGGCCTAAGATAGCCAAAAATTTAACAAAAAAGGTTGTTGCATTTTGTTACATGTGTAAATACCAGCCATACTTTTACTTAGAATGTTTTAATAAAGCTCATAAATACCATATTTGACTAAATTTCATTCAGGCGACATTTATTTTTTAACTTTAATACTGTCGGTCCCATCGAACAGATAATGGCCTAAGGAAAAGGCCAACGCCGGTCCCAAGGGAACGGCACCGCGCCCGACGTGTTAATAGCACACTCGATAGACGCGATATTGGACTTGGAGATACCGAGGGATAACGATCGTGCCAGGCTAGAAGGTTTCATGCAAGACGCTCGCGCGCGCGTCAATCATCTAACATCATTGGGATTTACCCCGCTGACTGTACTGACGCACCTATACGCACGACTGACACCGAGACAACACCAGGCCGAATGGCGCAAGCGTGTAGGTTCCGACGCGTATCCCAGTATAGAAGACTTATTTACATTTTGGACCGATAAATTGGTAGAGTGGCCTCCGACGACGAAATCGTCTGTTTGAAAGGACAGAGGACGTGATCATCCGGGCGCGAGTTCGAATAGATATCCTAGGAAACGCAAACGAGATGACAGCCGAACAACATCGCGACCATCGAGGGGGAAGTCCGATCGCGCCGCAGCTTTCGTTTCTGGGACCAAGGGAAACTGACCGGGGTGCAATCGCGCGAGTCATTAATTATCTAGATGTCCACGGTTTCGCGAGCATTCTCAGAAGGCGAGGTGGAATCTGGTGAAGCGGCGTCAGCTTTGCTCGTTTGCAATAAAGCATATAACGCGGCGGTACACCCCGAAGAAAGGGGTACCGCGATCATTGCCGAGGCGCAAGAAACGAGAACGGGCGCGAAGGTAGAAGTTGTCGCGACGAATACCCAACCGCAGTGACTAATTCCAGTGTTACAAGCGAGTCCATCAGCAACGGCCCAGTGGATGATTAGTGCGATATGTCAAGTTCGCAGAAGAGACGGAGACTGGGTCGATTGTCGCGCTTTATTGGATACGTGCGCAGCAGCCCACTTTATACCCGCGAAAGTCGCACGGAGACTAAATTTACCAATAAGACCGTATTCTATTCCGATCGGTGCGATAAACGACACACATACTAGAACGACGGGAATTGTTGAAGTAACGATGCGATCTAAGATTAACGAATATAGTCGCAGTTTAACACTACTCGTGGTAACAAAAATTGCAGATCGGGACCTACACGAGGAGTTCCCGCGCGAATTAATACGTATTCCACCCAATCAAAGACGAGCTGATCCGGAGTTTCATTAACCGCGACCGGTCGAACTCCTTTTCTGTTCCGGAGCAACCTTGGCTCTTATGTCCCTCTTATTTTCCATTTAACGCGAAGGCGGGGACTTGATAATGCAAAAAACCCAGTGTGGGTAGGTTGTAGCCGGTGTAATCGAATTAAGCAAGAGAAAGGGGGGAACCACCATTTGCGCCGTGACAAGATTAGAAAGACAACTAGAAAGATTTTGGGACATAGAAGATGCGGTCGTAGCCAGACCTGAAGTAATTATAGAGATAGATTGCGAAACCCATTATGACAAAACCACAACGCGAGACGAAACTGGAGGATATATTGTGCGTCTACCTTTCCGCGATGAGGAACATAGGATCGGCGAGACCCGTTCGATAGCGCTACGTCGATTTCGAAACTTGGAAAGAAAATTACACCCGAATCCGATTCTTCGAGCTGAATACGAACGCGTCATGCGGGAATATATAGAGTAAGGACACATGTCGCCTTTAAATAAAGAATCAACCGAAGGATATTATCTCCCCCATCACGCGGTCATTAAATCAAATAGTACGACGACTAAGCTACGAGTTGTGTTAGACGCGTCCGCGAAAATTAGCACAGGAACATCGCTCAACGATCTTCTGATGGTCGGTCCTACCATTCAAGACAAATGAATAGAACATTTGTTGCGTTTTTGAACTTATCGTTACGTACTAACTTCAGATATCGAAAAAATGTACCGTCAGTTATGGATACATCCCAATGATCGCCGTTATCAACGAATATTTTAGTATTAGGAAGGACAACTCCGCGTATTCGAGCTTAATACGGTAACCTTCGGTGTCTCGTCGGCTCCCTTTCTGGCAATTCGAACCATACAGCAACTCGCGACGGATAAAACGATCGGAATTCTAAGACGCGGTGGGTTTAACATTCGTCAGTAGGCGACCAACCATCTGCCTACACTAGATTGATTAGATAAAAGGACTATCGACGTGGAGTTCTTTGCCGGGGAGAAATCCGTGCTAAAGACGATGGGGATCTCATGGAACGCGTATCACGATCATCTTATCTACGCAGTAGCGTTACTAAGCGACAAATACTATCGGGAATCGCGAGAATACGGAATCGCGTACGGAAAATCCAACAACTTAGTCGGGGAATCGAGTGGAGACACGTACGGTCTGATGATAACCCCGCGGACGCTTTATCGCGAAGCCAGTTGCCTCGCGAATTTTTAAAACTATTCCTACCGGGACCGGTCAATTGACCGTTTTTAAATTTTCAATTGAAATTTCCTACATTTAACGTAAGCGAATCGCCTTTAAACTTTATGACTTTTCCTAAAATATATGTATGATACATTTTTCAATATTCACTTATTTTTTTATTGTTTATTTTCTGAGAAAAATTTGTAGTCTGCCTCACCACCACGACCGGTTATTTGACCGGTGGTACGATTTATACATTTTTTTAATAGTTTTTCTCTAAGACTCAATGTCAAAACTATAAATTCGTTACAAACGAAAGGTAATGTAGTTGTGGCATGATTTTATCCTATAAGTGCCTTCCAGAAAATGGTTTACGGCACTTCCAAGTGTTTTCAGTTCTCGTTCGACTATCGGTTTATTTGCTTGATTGATCTGATACGGTCCACTTCCCCAAATTTTCTCACGTAATCTTATCTACTATGACGGAGAACAAAAAACTTATAACTGAAGGAAATGTATAGACGTCTTCTCACGAATTCAAATTAGTAGAGTCTTGCAACACGAACAGAGTGCATCGAAACGTGAACGTCACAAAGAGCATACTTGGCAGTCTTTTATCATTATTATTATTTTATAATATTTTATATCGTATTACGTGTTGTAAGTGTCATTTTCAAAATAGTGAACAAGACTAATAATACGTTACAGTAAGTTTCATTCTCAGTTCTTCTTGAAGAGTTTGTCACTATGAAATTAGCAAAACCGTATGTTGGATCTGAAAGGAATATAACCACGAAAAACTTTTTTACAAGCCTACCTTTAGCAACAAAACTATTAGTAAAAAAAACTACGATTGTTGGGACAATTAGAGCAAACAGAAAAGAACTACCAAGACTACCAAGACTGGCAAAACTGAAAAACGACGACATGGCACTTTTCTCAACCAAACTCTATCGCTCAAATAATTGTATGTTGACAGTTTAGAAAGCCAAACCAAGAAAGAAAGTTCTAATTCTCAGTTCAATGCACAATTCCGTACAAATTAAAGAAAATGACACCCGAACACCGGAGACAATTTAGTTGTATAATAGCACCAAATTTGGCGTAGATGTGACTGATCAAATGGCCAGAAATTATTCGGTAAACTCTTAATCACGGAGATGGTCTTTGCAAGTATGTTTTAATACCTTGGATTTAGCCGGGATAAATGCATGGGTGTTATGTAAAGAAACTACGGGAGGAGAAATTACAAGACAGGAATTTCTATTCCAATTGGCAGAAGAACTTGCAATCGAATATTAACAAGAGATAGGCAAAGAAAATCAACCAATAGCCATCGCAAGTACAAGTACAGGTTCCCGTGAACGGAAAACATGTCAGATAAGGTATTGTAAAGGTAATAAGGCGAATAAAATTTGTATAAAATGTAAAAAGTACGTATGCGGAAAATGTACAGTTGAGAAGCCTATTTGTAAAAAGTGCGACGAAAAAGAATAAAATGTAGTTTATGTACTCTTAAATAAAAGAAAATATATTTTTATACTGGTTAGCTGGCTATTGGTCTGCATTCAATATTGAAAAATATTAGTGGTGAAAGACCGGTCATTTGACCAGCCGCGGTAGGAATATGTATACGTGAAGTGTCGGTAGGAATAGTGTTAAGAAATGATACGTGGTTTCACAGACATCTGTGGCTCGAACAACCAGAGTCGAGATGGCTATCGCGATTAGAAACCAAGATCGACGAATTACCGAAAATAAAGATTTCGCACGCGTTGATAACGCAAGTAGAACCCAATTATGTTTTCGAGCGATTCTCAGACTATACGCGGCTGCTTTGCGTCGTATCGTATTGTCTAAGGTGGAGAAGGACCAATTCTTATCAAGGGCGCTTATCGGTGAACGAAATCGCGAATACAGATCGACGCGTCTTAAAAATCATTCTGGAAGAACGGTTTTTCGAAGAAGGAAAGAGACTGTCGACTTCGGGGGGAGTGAAGACCGCGAAACTCGGCGCGTTAAACCCTGTATTCGATGACGTCGGTTTGATTCGAGTCGGCGGTCTACTGAAACGGTCAAATTTAAGCTTAACAGAAAAGCACTCGGTTATTTTACCTTCTCGTCATCACGTAACGGATTTGATAATTCGCGAAACGCCCGAACGAAATTACCACGCTGGCATACAAACCACTCTATACGCGATACGACATCGGTTTTGGCTCGCCGACGGAAAGAGTCAAGTACGCAAGATAGTGCGTCATAGCGTACGATGCATCCGTTTTCGAGCGTCGGGCATTCAATACTAAATGGCCGATTTGCCGGTATCACGAGTGCAAGAAACCATCGCATTTACTCATACGGGTTTAGATTTCTTCGGTCCGATAATGGCTAAAGAAAAGAAATAGCGTAACAATGGTTCTGTCAAATTATATAGTTGCGTGTTCGTATGCATGTCCATAAAGGCGGTACATATCGAACTAGTTAGCGATCTGACTACTGACGCGTTTCTCGCGGCATACCGGCGTTTTATCGGGCGACGAGGCGTTCCCGTCCATGTGTATTCGGACAACGGAACTAATTTCGTCGGCGCGAATAATAAGGTGAGAGAGTTGTACGCCCTCATAGAATCAGACGAATTTCAAACAAACGTCGGTAATTTCGCAATATCAAAAAAAATCACTTGGCATTTTAACCCCCTCATTCTCTCCCCATTTCGGGGGTTTATGGGGGGCCGCAGTGAAAGCATTTAAACACCATTTAAAACGGGTTGTGGGTGAGCTTCTATTCACGTACGAAGAATTAACCACGTTCACAATTGAGATCGAAGCAATCCTCAATTCGCGACCTCTATGTACCATTTCGGCGGACTCAAACGACGGCATGGCATTACTTCCAGCTTATTTCTTAGAAGGCCAACCTCTAACTAGACTGCCCGAGGATGATTGCATCGGTATTTCTACCAACAGATTGTCGTCCTGGAAGATAATTACGAAGGTGCAACAAGACTTTTGGTGTCGATGGCATCTTGAATACCTCCACGAGCTACAACAGCGACAGAAGTGGTCAACTAGAAGAAGGGGCTCAAGAAGGATGACATCGTCATTCTCATCGACAAAAGACAGCCCTGAAGACGACGCAGTCATCAGAGTCGTCTCGATCAGCACGGCACAAGGAACAGACAAGCAAAACGCGACGACTGTTTGCCCTCTACCTCCCGATGTACCCCCTACACGTTACATCGGTAGAGGGGCGCCTGAGCCGTGAGTTGGCGTGACCACGACTCAGGAATCTAATATTCCAATTTCGTAATCGGTGGCCACCAAGTAGCACATAATATAACATTAATATCTTATTTAAATTTCAGTCGTCGACGACATAGTTTATCTAAGGCGTCCTTACAGCCGTCATTAGCAATCTGCGGGTTTCGCTCAACGGAACCAAAGTAGTAACCTATCTAGTTTTAGTAAAGACCTTTTCTACCTCCGCGTACCTTGCAATTTCCCTTGTACGTACAAGATTAGGAACCCCGCTCGACCGGCGAATTTAGACCGGCTTAGAACAACCCTTTAATCGAACTCCATATCACATTTGACGTTAGGATATCCACCCTTCACTCATGAGCTGTATAGTTGATCGCTGACCCTCTCAACGGGGGGAGTATGTAAGGTCGGTTTTCGACCTTATATGATCAGCCGGCATTATCATGAGCGCGCGTAGGTAGTTCGAGAGTTTTCACGTAGTGTTTTCACGTAGGCTTGCATCCCTACCAAGAGTGCTGCTTTGTGCAGCCACATCCATAGGTCCCACTTTTTCCCGAGGCGAGAATCCATTCTAATCCCAGACGCCCTACTGAGTAGACGAAAAGGATTCAAGCGCTATACGAAAATTACTACAAAGACCCTTTGTACTAGACAAAGACTAGCCGACTATAAGCTAAGTACCTTTGTAACACATTTCTATTGTAGACCTCTAAAGGTCACGAGCTTTATATTCGCATCAGCGAATTTATCTGTGTATTAAATATCTTCAAGGAGTTTTTATGCTTTTTTAAGGCTTTTCCCCTTAGAGCCAATAAAGGAACATAGTTTCTTTCTGGCTCAACCACGTGTCTTATTTATCGTCTAATCCTTAATTTCACCTTCACAGCTTATTAATAAAAAGAATCGCGAGAGGACTCCATGTTGGAGTAATTTCGTACAATACAACAACTATATCTTTACCCTGTTTCCTAATCTTATAATTTATATTTCCTACTTTGTTTATTACTTCGTAGGGTCCATCATATGCAACATACAAACCAGAATTTCTATCGCGTGTTTCTCTTAACTATACAAAATCTCCCGGTCTAAATTTAGTCTTTCTACAAAATCTGTCATAATTTTCGTTGACTCTTTCCTTAACCCTACTAGGATTCAAGGATTCTTTACCAGAATTCTCTTATAAATTTGCAATTTCTTTACTTACTAATACTCTTCTTCTATAGCAGGTCCCACTTTCAACATCATTTTTTCCATCGATTTCTTCATCTTCCACTATTACTAATCCATTTTCTTCGGTAAGTGTATCCCTTTCTAATAATTGTTCTTTGCAAAAATCTAGATCATCTTTTAATCTTTGATTAGATCTTTTTATCTGTTCGGCATTTTGGTTCTTCTCTCGAAGTTCTCTGCGCAACTGAGCTGCCATTTCTTTCAATTTCTCTTATTCTTCTAATGTATTTTTTAATATATCGACATGATATGCGAAAGAAGTTTTTTAATTGTCTAATTCGGCATTAGCTATAATAACCCTCCGAAGTTTCTCTTTAAATTCCTTTAGCTCTGACCTAATATCTTTACCCAGGCCTACTTTTCCTAATAAATCTTCCGATGATTTACAACTTGATGGAAAATTATTTGAATTTGTAAGCAATAATGACGTTCTCACAGGATCTAGAGTTACTCTCATGGCTATATTGTGATTCTTTTCTAATATATTTCGTATTTTCTTCAAAGTTTCAGGTGTTTTTACAACAAATTCCAAATTTTTACCCTCCTTTTGTAACGGTGTTTCCTCGATCATTAGTAAAAGATTTCAAAAGAGTGCATCATCATTTCCATTTAAACTGCTTTTCTTATAAATAATTTCGTATTCGAATTTTTCTAGAGCGAGTCGCCACCTCATAAGTCGTAAAGATGGATCCATGACGTTCAGCCTTTAGTTTTCCAGGGTTTGGTTTTACACCTTCTTTAGTAATTACATGTAATTAAATATTGCAATTCAGGTTAAAGATATTCACATTTGTTTTGCTGTAGCATTAAATTTACCAGTAAAAGTAGCTCGAAAGGAATCTTAAGGTTTTTATCGTGTTCTTCCAAACCCTCTCCATAAATAACAATGTCATCCAAATACACAAAACATTCTTTGCTTATTAGTCCTTTCAATACCTGGTCTATCATTTTCTGGAATCTGCTTTTAGATTTCCTCTTGAGCAACCTGATGCTAACGATACTGTTTATCAATTATTAGTTTAATATTGTTCCGTCCTAAGACGTTTCCTTTTTCTTCTTTCTTTCTATTCTTCTCCTCTGTGCTCGATATTTTCCTTGAGACTCACGTATGGATCATGTACGCGATGACAAGGTTATTTATGAGAGGAGAAGGACCAAATGAGCGGCATTCTTTAAGTCCAGCACTCGAATATCAGCTGGAGTTTAGAGAGGACCATACAAAGTAAACATCCTCGCAAACACATCTACTCCTATCAGTTTCAAGCAGCCATAAAATTATCGGAGCAATAAAGTTCCCCCCCAACGTGGAAGCACTCGGATTTCTTAGGTCCGAATATCGCCCGAACCTTAACCCGAAATACTAATAACACGTACATGAGTTCATCAACCAATGAGGGTCGTACACGTAAATAAACTCACCAATAGTGAGGACGGAGTGCATTTTCCAAAAACTGATTCGTTAAAAAGAGGAGATGACGTAATGGGGAGTACGCACGGACGAAGGTTATAAGAAGGGATGTCGAGAGCCGACGGACGCCATTAGATTAACATTATTTTTCCGTTCAATCTTGTATTAGTTTATAAGTCTGAAATCCAGTATTATTCATAAGTCTGAAACTCTGTGTTAATTAGTAAGTCTGTAATTCTGTGTTACTTAATAATGTAGTATCGTTGTTAGTATTTAGGTTAATAAAATAAGCAAGCGTACCCGTATAGAATAGTTGATCAATAGTATAAATACCGATAGTCGACATCTCGATACTTGATACCGCGATAGCTGAAACGGGCTTGGAAAAAAAGCGAGCGAAGAAAGACGCTTCAAAAGGACCGCGAGGCATTCTCGCGACGGATACCACAGCGCATAGACGTGTAATCGCTATTTGTATTTTAATAAATATAGTTTTGGTTAAAAGAGGAAATAAACCCCTAGACACATCTTTTCTTCCTTCTTTTCGACATATATCTGTTAATATTTCATTATCCTAAAAAAGAACCTACAATAAGTTAGTATTCAGTCTGTTAACGAGAAATTATCCTGTAACCAGTGTAATCTGTGTGTCATGGAAGAAAGATCATTCGTTGAGGTGAAAGAATAAACAAATTTATAAACCAAGTTAAGAGTGAAAATTCTGGTAAAATTAGTTAAAACCAGTGCTTATTGGTAGAATCCTACATAGAAGATAGGACCCACGATTATTATCGGGATGATATACCGGACTTGATAGAACTAAAGGACGACGAACTAATGGTCGCAGAAGATACAGCAGCCCTCTTAACTCCAAAGAATCCAATCAAGAAACTAATAGCTGACCCGAAACCAGCTGAACCAAACCGTATAGACGATGACATAACTAATTCGGAAGAATCAGACGGATAGCGACCACGTGAGTCAGGTAGGAAGAAACGGCCACACGAAATACTTGGCATATTGCCTAACAAGAACGTTAAAATTAAGATCATAAGGAATTCCAAAATAATTCATTTTAATCGGTTAAAGAAATCTCGCATAAAGATCGCCGGATAGGATGCAAAGATAACCATACAGGAAACCTGAACTGTGACACCTTCTACTTCGAGACAAATTACTCTAATATAGCTGATCGGTTGACCAAAACGTACCATCCACTCCGCCTAACGTCATTCCTCCAACATGTATTTCCTTCGTGACATATTCTTGTATTAATAATTAAGATTTATGTATAACAGTTATACTAATCAATTTTCTTATATATTTGTAAGCTTTGTGTATGTACCGCAGGTTAGTTAGGCCTATATGCTACACAGGTCGCTACTTGTTGGACGAGTGGAATGAAAGTAGAGATAGTACGAGAGATAGTGAGTGAATGATATAGATAGATAGATAGACATTAATTTGTTGACTGAATTAATAAGCCAACATTCTATGAATTGTATTAAAATTTAATTAGATTAATTTTCTAAAGGGATTTATAAACAAAACTCTCTTTGTGGTGTAATATAGAGAAGCATAAACTTTAAATTGTTGATTCTCTATATTTTAGGTTAGTATAACTATAGCTGTAACACGTGGTAAAATTTATGATTGCGATTGTTATGTAATTAATAAAAATGAAATCTCTATATTTTAGACGAATCAACTTGTGTTTTTGCTTCAACGATAAAACATATTATAAATCAACAATTTTTGGTTTTCAAAAGAATTAATTGTCACCTTGCTTAGATACTGTTATCCTATCCGACACTATGACGAGGTTAAGTTTCCAATTTGAAATGGTGGCAGCGGATGACCTAAAGACAAATATTATATTAATTACATCAATTACTGATGAAGAAAAACAAAAGTTTGAAGTCCCAAGACACTTGGGGATACGAAATTATCATACACAATTAGAAACTTTGCCAGAGTACAAAAAAGTTACAGCCACACTTAAAAGAAGGGGACAAACACGCAGTGTATGGTTTAACTTAATTAAGGAAATTCTAAGAAATAATGTGGATGATAATGGAAATATGGCAATAAGAGATTATCTCTTAGAAGAGATACAACAAGAAGAGCATAAAGTATCCCAAGTAGACGAAAACTTACTAAAAATTTTAGAAAAGTTATCCGAACAAAAGGAGGACAATTACCTATTGAAAAATCCGAATTTAAATAAAATTTCTGAAAAATTCGTGATCGAAAACTTTAATGGTAAAAATATGAGTGCAAATCAATGGTTATCAACATACGAAAGTGAATGTGAGAGATTACATATATCAAAAGACACTGAAAAGATTGAAATTTTAAGAGTATTTTTAGAAAATAATTGCAAAGACTGGCATCGTTCTATGTTGATAAAAAATACATTGGATTCAGAATGGGAAATTTGGAAGGAAAACTTCCTAAAAACTTTTGCAGATAAAGGATGGTCACCAATACTGTATGCAATTAACTATAGATTTATGAACGGCTCACTCATAGATTACGCCTTAAGGAAAGAACGTTTACTACTAGAAACGAAAAAAGATATAGATAAAATAACACTAATTAATTTAACTGCTGCAGGTTTACCAGGATTTGTAAGAGATAAAATAGATAGAGAACATTTAAAGAATTCACAAGACCTATTTAATGAATTAAGAAGATATGAGAAATTAACAAATACAAGAACTATAGATGACAACAAAGACGTAAAAAAATTTGCGAAACCAGATTGGACGAAGAATATTAAAAGAAAACCGTGCAAGATTTGTGAGGAAAAAGCTAAGACAAACCGATACCATCCAGAAAACGTATGTTGGTACAAAACAGGAAGAAGTAATATAGAAAATAGAAATTTGCCTACAAAGTCAATATTAGAAGTTGAACTTAATACAGACCAAAAAAAACTAGATTTCCCACCATTAATCAAGATTAACGTACTATTGGATAACCTTTTTGAAGTTAAAGGGATTTATGATCCTGGATCACAAGTGACAGTAATAAACTCAAGGTTAGTAAAACTGAGAAACGATGAAAAAGATGGAAAAAGCAGTATATTAAAATCGATTAATGGTAGGAAAAAAATATTAGATGAAGAAAAAAATATGAACGCATTTATATTAGAAAGTGAAGATTTTAATTATGATCTCATATTGGGACTGGATACAATAAGGAATTTTAGATTAACCCATGATGAAGATTTAAATATAATAAAACTAAAAGAAAATAAAAAAGAGGAAAAAATAAAAAAATTATCAAAAGAATATGAAGTAAACTTCAATGAAGGAATAGATACAAACCAATTCACAGTCAAAACTGAACATTTACATGTAGACCAAAGAAATCAAGGACTCGCCTTATTAGACGAATATAATACAATTTTTGCGAAAAATAAATACGATGTGGGTACAGTCAAAAACTATGAAGCGTGCATCGATCTGCAAGTGGAAGAATATTGTAATAAAAGACCTTACAGATGCTCAATCGAAGATCGAACTGAGATAGAAAAACAGGTCGCAGAATTATTAAAACGCGGATTGATCGAGGAGTCATATGGTCCTTTTGCAGCACCAGTGACTTTAACATTGAAAAGAGATGAGGGAAAAAGAAATCGGCTATGTATAGATTTTAGAGAACTAAATAAGATAATAATTCCTCAATTTCAACCTTTTCCTCTAATAGAAGACTTAATGATTCAAACCGTAAACTGTAAATACTTCACAACTTTAGACATTAATTCAGCATTTTGGTCGATACCTTTAAGAATTCAAGATAGATTGAAAACGGGATTCGTAACTCAAGAGGGTCACTATCAATGGACATGTCTTCCTTTTGGCCTAAAAACATCTCCAGCAATTTTTCAACGGATACTCAGGAACATTATAAAGAAATATGACCTGTCTACATTTGCTGTGAACTATATTGACGATATACTAATTTTTTTGAAAGAAAGTTAGCGGTGTTATCACGACGCTAGCGAGAGTGATTATCTAGTCATTCAAGTCAAGCAGCCTAGATACAAACAATAACTAGGATGGGGTACCCGCTAACTTCCTCGGAGAGGCTAGCAACCTACCGGGGGTAAAAACTTAATAAATGCTCACAGACCTAACGAAAAAGCCTCGGATAAAAGCCGGACGGATCGCAACGGACACGACATGGCAGGGAAAAGGAAAAAGAGATTCCAAAAAAAACTGGACACACTGAGAATTGGATGCTGGAACATCACAGCATTCAACAAGAGAGATCAAGAAATACTAGTGGAACTGGAAAGAAACAGAATCGACATCTGCACACTATCCGAAAAACTAGGAAGAAAGGAAATAAGAAAAGAGTGCAATGTCCAAGATATAGTGCGCTGGGCCCGCCAAAAAAGGAGAGAATGGAGGGATCACGTTGCGAGAATGGAGAACAACCGTCTGCCTAAAGATAGCACAAACACAGAAGCCAAACTCGAGCAGGCTACCGGGAAGACCTTGCAAACGATGGTGTGAAAGCTGGACCTCCTCATCGCAGGAGGTATAAAAATACAGAAAGAATAAAAGTTGGAGAAAAAACAGGACAATGTCCTAAACTAAGAAGAAGAAGAAGACTAATTTTTTCAAAAACATTCGATGAGCATATAATGCACATAAGGAAACTATTGGACGCCATACAAAAAGAAAGGTTTAGACTGAAATTCACAAAATGTACATTTGCTACTAATTCAGTAAAATATTTAGGGAACATAATAAAAGATAATACAATCACACCTTTAAAGGACAACTTAAAATCAATCAGAGAATTTCCAACTCCACAAAACAGAAAACATGTAAGGCAATTTCTTGGGAAAATAAACTTCCATGGAAAGTTCATCCCAAATGCTTCAATCACACTTGAACCTTTACACAATTTACAACGCAAAAATATAGAGTTCTATTGGTCAAATGAATGTCAAAAAGCATTCGAAGTAATAAAAAATCATTTATGTTCCAGTCCAATCCTTGCGATTTTTGATCCAAAGTTACCAATATTTATTTACACGGATGCCAGCATAAAGGGCTTAGGATCTGTTTTAAAACAAACCCAATTAAATGGAGATCAGAAACCTGTAGCCTACTTCTCAAAAAAACTAAATGAATGTCAGAAAACAAAAAAAGCTATTTTCTTAGAGTGTTTAGCAATTAAAGAAAGCCTGAAATTCTGGCAACATTGGCTATTAGGAAATTTCTTCACTGTATATACGGATCATAAACCACTAGAAAAGCTGAATGTCAAAAGTAGAACCGACGATGAACTAGGCGATATGATTCATTATTTGTCGCAATATAATTTTATAGTAAAATACAATCCAGGAAAATCAAATACAGAAGCGGACTGTCTTAGCAGGAATCCAGTTTTCGAAGAATTTGAGAATAATGACGACAACCTAAAAACAGTAAATATTATTAAATTAGAAGATATAAAAACTGATCAAGCACAAAACCAAGAAATGAAAGGGAAAAATAATCTTATTATAGAAGATGGTATTTACTACACTAAAAGGAAAAAAAAAGAAAAGAAAAATAATATTAAGCGAAAGATATAGTAAAATTGTATTGAAGAAAGTTCACGAAAACTTTTGTCACATAGGAATAAACCAAATGGAAGCTAAGGTTAAAAATTTGTACACAGCACCAAACCTAAAGAAAAACATTGAAATGATATGTAAGCACTGTGAAGTTTGCATAAAAAATAAAACAGGATTAAACAGAAAATATGGCCAAATGTCCCATATGGGCCCAGCTGAAAAACCTTTTCAAATAATGTCCTTAGATACAATTGGTGGATTTGGAGGCCAAAGATCAACAAAAAAATACTTACATCTATTAGTAGACCATTTCACAAGATTTGCATATATTTTATGCTCAAAAAACCAAAACGCTCAAGATTTCATAAAATTGATTGAAAAGGTTCCAAAAGAAAACACAATCGAAATACTGCTATCAGATCAATACCCAGCTCTAAATTCGAACGAGTTTAAAAATTATCTTAATAGTCGAAATATACAACAAGTTTTTACAGCAATTGATGCACCTTTTTCGAACGGCTTAAACGAAAGAATAAACCAAACGCTTGTCAATAGAATACGTTGTAAATTAAACGAGAAAGAAAAAAAACCAGCATGGGCTAAAATAGCAGCAGACTGTATAAATAAATACAACGAAACCAATCACACAGTTACAGGATTTTCACCAAAATATCTTCTGAGTGGTGAGTCTACTGACTTACTACTACAAGAATTAAAGAGAAAAAAAAGTACTAAGTATACAAAAGATTTACAACAGGATAGAGAAACAGCACTACTCAGAACAAAAAAATACCACGACTATAACAAATCTATATTTGATAAAAATAGGATACAACACACATTCAAAGAAGGAGATCTAGTTTATGTAGTCAATGGAAATAAATTAAATAGAAGAAAAATAGATGAAATCAGAATTGGCCCTTTTAAAATAATAGAAAAAGTATCAGACTTAATCTATAAAATAGATACAAGATATAAAAAAAGATCCCTTGGTTTGTATCACATCACAAAGCTTGTTTTTATAACTGATTAACTATGGTAAAAATGCTAAATTTGCTCTCGCCAAATTAAGCATCTCCCGGAGGGCGGAGATGTAAGCTTTGTGTATGTACCGCAGGTTAGTTAGGCTTATATGCTACACAGGTCGCTACTTGTTGGACGAGTGGAATGAAAGTAGAGATAGTACGAGAGATAGTGAGTGAACGATATAGATAGATAGATAGACATTAATTTGTTGACTGAATTGATAAGCCAACATTCTATGAATTGTATTAAAATTTAATTGGATTAATTTTCTAAAGGGATTTATAAACAAAACTCTCTTTGTGGTGTAATATAGAGAA
>JACGTP010000693.1:0-20779 GCA_023678845.1 Mischocyttarus mexicanus
TTTTTTATTCCTTTCTTAGTGTCGATTAATAATTATCGTTCGTGGATGGTTCATTATTTTCTCTCGGTAATAATATTATATTTTATTATACATCAATTAACATCAAGCAACAAGTTAAATCACACATTTTGTTTTTTATTTTACAACATTGATTGGTTGGATAAAATGTTAAGATGATTTGTTATAATACAGAATACCCTTTTCACCTGTCCCTCACTGTCCACCCTTGGCAAAATATCATTCAATCTGGATTCAAATAATGACGAACATTACTTTCATTAAAAAATATTTTCATTTGATTGTAGATAATCATATATCGTCAAATGCAGATTCACGGGGGTTCGGGTTATTAGGTGGATTAGTTTTTCATCGGATGTAAGGACCCACCCATTTACTATTTATATAAACGTACCCAAGTATTCGCAAATATTGATTGACTTCAAATGTGGATTGTTTGATAGCATCTGTAAAATAATCACTCTTCCAGGTTGGATTTTGGAGAACCATTGTGCCCAAAAAGTCTATAATTTTATGGCCAGTAATTACTAATGGATAAGTCCGATGGTAGTTCCTATAAGTTGTATTGAATTCGTAATACCAAAATTTAACTGAAGCAATACATACTTCGGGATATGTATAAAAACCATATAACATCATATCGTGATAGGCGTCATTAACATGAAGGCCTTTATGAAAAAAAGCCCAAAGCGCTTGTAGGACTATTTTAAATTTATCAGACACTATTGAATCCATTACCGAGCAGTTAAAGTCAAAATCTTTGTTAAATATGTAATTCAATTATGATATTGTTAGTATAATTCAAATACCTCACTGTACGAAATGTTTAATTTTAGTTTTCGTTTAATTATCATCGAATTTGATTGTGTAAGTTAATAGATACTTATTTATTTGAAATATTATTAATCGTAATAAGTATCATCAAGGTCTTTATTATAAAAATGTCCAAAGTTTTAAGAACGCTGTTTAAAATTGTTTAAAAACACTCTCGAATTCATTAACAAGCAGTTAACGTCAAAATCTTTATAAAATATGTCATTTAATCGTGATGTTGTTAGTATAATTCAAATAACCCACTACACGAATGTTTAATTTTATTTCTTATTTAATTATCATCGAATTTGATTGTGTAAGATAATAGATATATATTTGAAATATTACCAATCGTAATAAGTATCATTAATATCTGGATTAATATCCAGTCCTGTATTGTAATACAGTCCAAAGTTTTTGGAACACTGTTTGAAATTTTTATACACTCTCAAATTCATAAGCGAGCAGTTAACGTCAAAATCTTTGTTAAAATCGTGATATTGTCATCATAATTCAAATAACTCATTACACGAATGTTCTATTTTATTTTTCATTTTATTATCATTTTATTATCATCGTACTTTATTGCGATAATAGATATTTATATATATATAAATATATATATTTGAAAGATATTATTAATCGTAATAAGTATCATTAATATACAGGCCTTTATTGTAAAAACGTCCAAAGTTTTTGGAACACTGTTTGAAATTTTTTAAACACCTTCGAATTCATTGGCAAGCAGTTAACGTGAAAATCTTTGTAAAATATTTAATTAAATCGTGGTATTGTTAATATATTTAAATAACTCACTTATTCGAATGTTTAAATTTATTCTTTATTTAATTGTCCATTGTATTTGATCGAGATAATGGATATATTTGAATTATACTAATCGTAATAAGTACTATTACTTTGTATATATGGTGTTGCTTTGATTTGATTAGGATTAGTCGTTATTTATATTGATTTATTGGAGTTTCTTCAAAATATAAACAAACGATAATAATATTCTATAAAACTGTAAGATTCTTATAGAGTTAATGGATGAAATTGTCAGATAAATGATTGACCAGCATACGTAAATTTTATTGGACAATTGGATAGTTTTATGAACAAAGAAAAAGTACCATGAATATATTTGATTATAATAAAAGTTTATTTCTTATAGAAAAATTTCTTTAGAAGTATGGAGTATTGTAAACGATTTGATTTTTGATTCTCTAACCGATTGTCCTTTATGGCAACTATTGTTGATAAATATTGGTAGTTTCAATATTATTGTTGATAGTTTAATAGCGAATTTTAACGTATCAGAAGAATAACAGTTTGATCTTATATTTCTATTAAATTACTATCAATTTATGAGAAGATATTTTAATCTGGATAATCTGTACAAATGTTACTTGCTTCGAGATTATCTTTTAGTATTTTTAATAATTATTCATTTAGATTTTATCGATGAAATAACAATAATAATACTCTACATTTTGTTTTTTTATTTTCTCATCGAAACAATTTATTAGACATTTATTATAGCGAAAATTTGAAATCCTATTTTACAGTGTAAACATTTTTTTCATAAGAAAATAATAATACGAGTAAATAATTATACGAGTAAGGTAACCGAACCCAAGAAAAGAGAAACAAGAAAAGACATTGCATTTAAATGGCAATATTCGTATCGGGCTACATCGAAATGAAGTCTTAAGGTGTACGATTTTATGATAGCTGATTAGGATTACAAGTTTAATTTTAATTTTCTACTGAAGCTTGGACTCCTTGAAATTTGATATCGTGCAAAGAAAACCTTTCTTTAAAATTTGACTTCTTTAAAAGAATTTGAGTAAAGGATAATCGTCAATACCCACAAAATATTAAAAATATCTATTTGTTACTGATTAGAATTATTCTTTATTGTTTATAATGTTATGATACGAATAGTTTCAAAGTTATAATCAAAGTACAATATAAATAATAGAACCGAGTAGAGTATTTTCTTATTCTTATTCGGTTTCGTCGAGTTAAAAAAAACTTACAATGTATTTTTTTCAATATCCAAGTATTTGAAAGCATATTTACAAGATTTATTTGACAATTTTACACTTTTTATACTTTTTTATTCTTTTCCTTCGTGTTAACAAAATTTTCTATGCCATCTTATAAAAATAAACGATAGTTAATACCTTTGAGTATCCTACAAGTTGAATAACTTAAATAGTATCTAAAGATTTGAATTTTTTTACTGATTGAAAAGAACAAATATACATTTCCCAAATTAATTTAAAATATATTCAACATTTAATCCATTTTAAGTGATTGTTTGTTTTCTAAATTATTTTTAATAAATAACTCAAAATAATTAATTTTAATTATTTATAATACAATAATTGTAATAATTAGAAATAATTAAAAAAGTAATTATTTTTGATATTATTTATTATGAAAATAAATAATTGAACTTAATCCTTGTATATTTTTCTCAATAAATTATTCGTGGAATAAATGCAACATATTTGTTTACGGTGTAGATAGAAATTTATTTTGACAATTTTATTTCAATACAGTCGTAGAAAAAATAGTCAACGGTATATAATAATTGTACTCTCTCCTCCCTTTTTCAGGGTATAATAATACTTATTACTCAAAGGGTTAATAATACGTAAGATGTGTTTATGAATCGTCTCTACAAAAATCTATTCCTATTTAATTGAAACTCTTGTGTGGTATAATATAATACTTCAGATATATATATAATAATATTATTTTGTTTATTTCGTTCAAATAATTGGTAATATTGAAAATTTTTTAATAAAACAGCTGATTATTTTCTATAATTTCGTTGCACATCGATCGTGACAAAAAGACTTTTTGCATGGGGTTTTTTCTTGCACGGTAAATAACTCCCATTTTTATACGAAACAGAAAAAGAAAACCTAACTAGAGAAAACTTTTCATTACATATTTAAAAAAATAATAAGCGTTGTAGTAAGTTTTAAAAGCAAAAAAATTAAAAATACAGAAGACTCGAGTGTCGTACTTTTTAAAAAAAAAAAAAAAAAAGATAAGAACGCAATAAAAAAAGGTAAAAAAAAAAAGAAATAGAAAAGAAAAGTTAGAAAACTGTTAACATTTTTAATTGAAGAAAATTCGTTCTGAGAGATATTGAAATGATTTATCGTAGGGATTGATTACCTTTTATCGAGATTAAACAATATTTTCTTAAAAATGGAAGAAACAATACCTTTCTTTCTTTTCTTTTTTTTTTTTTTCTATTCTCCTTTAATCGATGATACAAATCAAACAAGGAGATTGGATAAAAGAAATTCTGTTTTTTTTCTTTTTACGTAATCTTAATCCATTTGTTGTGGCAATAACTGTAACCAATATTTCTCATACAATTACGAAGAATTTCAAAGTCTACTCTTGAAGCGTCTATATAATGAGCAGTAGTCCAATTAGGATTATCCAGAACTAATTTCGATATAAATAACTGGAGATTAGTAACATCAATTAAATATAATGTATCCTCATCAAGTGTAGAATTTTGAAGGAAAAACTGATACCAATAGGTTATTGTATTGAAACATACATCGGGATATTCAAAATCTTTTTGTAACATACAATCCTTATAAGCATTATAAACACTAACGCCTTTATTAAAATATCTCCACAATTTTCTTATAAGAAAATGTAATCCACTAATATCGGCATTCATGATTTTTATTTTCCCCCAACTCTTTTAACAACAGGACCTTAGAAATACTCAAAAAGTCCTACCTGAGTCGTGCTATTGAAATATTCAAATAACTCTCGTTATATTAATGTTTAAATTGGCTATCGTAAATGACATTCAGATGTTACTAATCGAAATTAATATAATTGTTCCTACTGTGACGTGTGTATGTATTTGTGTGTGTGTGTGTGTGTGGATTTGATTTTATAAGAGAAGACGTTACTAATACAAATAATGAAAATTATTTTAAATATTAAAAAAAATAATCAAACAATAATAATAAACGTGTCAAACTGTAAAATTCTATCGTTGGTGGGTAAATTTGATAAATTATCAAATTTTTTTTTTTTTTTTTTTGATGATTTATCAATTTTACCAAAATTTGTCCACCAACCAAGCTCATTTTCAAAACAGAATAATCGCTTTTGAAGATTCAAGACCTCAAAAAATAAAATAAAATTGTTATTCTGACGAAAATAATCTTATACCAAATAATGCTGATAAACATTAATGTTACAACAATCAATACATATCAGAGAATAAACACACGCACACACAGTTTGTTCTTATTTATCTGAAATTACTGTCAAATTGATGGTTAAATATTTTTTAATAGTATGCTTATCTTCTTTTCGTAGACACAATTACGAATTAAGATTACGTATATCCAAATATAAGTAAAATCAAAAATAATAAGTCATATTTAAATAAAACTAACCGACCACTATACTTAAAAAAAAAATGTTAGAGTTTTCATATTAAATCTGAAAACTTTTGCGGTGTTTAATAAAATTGACAAAATAAATAATATACGTTTATAATCTTCTTAAAAGATACTAATTCTTATGTTTAATACGCTTATTTATTGTTTTTTTTTTCTATTAAAATTTTTCTACTAGAATAATAACATTTTATTTTCAAGTTAGATTTTACTTTGAATAAAGTAGATCGTACTCTTGGTAAACTAAGTATCGTAATTTACAAAAATCCTGCTTTGTTAATTATACTTGGTTCCATTATTGAAAGAAAATGTCAAATCCGTTTCAAATTGTAATTTTCGAAAAGTTAGTTATCGATATGATTAAGATATTGTATATTAAGTAATTATATTAATAATTATTAATTAAGATGAATGAAGAGTGATCGGATTCGAGATACCATGTAATAGTTAATTCAAATAAAGAGTATCATCATTGTTCCACAATGATATATTATCTTCATAAAAGTTTTTCTTAAGTATCAGACCGAAATAGAGAAGACTTCTTGTTACTTAAATTATGGAAGTACCATTTAATAGTATCCTTTGATACTTTTATAGCATCCATGAAGCAAAAAATATTCCAATGTGGATATAAAGATTTAAGTGCTGTTAAAACTTCTATCTGTATATATGGTTTGTAAATGTCTATTGTTCTAAAACATTGAGGGTAACAAAAGTTTGTAGAGAATCTTTGATACCAATAATGTGTTGTAACAAAACATACTTCTGGATGTCGAAATACTCGTTTAACCAAACACCATTGTGCAGCTTTATCAACACTTGTTTCGTTAATATAAAAATGCCACAATAAACGTAACAACATTTTGAATTCCATATCTTAAATGTTGAACAATTAACGAAACACTTTATTACGAATATACTGGTTATATCGAAATATTTAAATAACTCACAATATTATAATATTTTACTTAAATTTTGCATAAACCACTCCTCGTGTTCAATTCCTGACGTAAATGACTTTGACTAATAACTGATCAGTTTAAATATAATTGTTCGTACTGTGTCGTGTGCTTATGTGTGTGTGTGTGTAGATTTGATTTTATAGAGGTCGTTACTAATACCACCGATGAAAAATTTCTTTAAAATAAATAAAGGATAATTATATTTTGTTTAAATATGAAATTCTATCGTTTATGATAAAATTTGATAAATTACTGGCCAAGTTAATTTTCAAAACGAAATAATATTTTTTTAAGATTAAAGATCTCAAAACGATTAGATTGTCGTTATTCTGATCGAAATAATCTTATGGCAAATACTGCTGATAAATATTGATGTTACAACGATCAATACGTATCAGAGAATAAACACACACACACACACATACACACAGTTTGTTCTTATTTATTTGAAATTACTGTCAAATTGATGGATAAATATTTTTTAATAGTATGCTTATCTTCTTTTCGTAGACACAATTGTGAATTAAGATTATGTATATCCAAATATAAGAAAACGGTAAAGTAAACGGTAGTCATATTTAAATAATAAAACCGATCACTATACTTTAAAAAAAAAAATCTCAAAATTTTAATGTAAAACTTGAAAACTTTTGTGTTACTTAAAATAATTTACAAAACAAGTTAGATTTGTTATAATCTTCTTAAAAGATACTACCACAATAGATCAGAATTCTTGTTACCTAAATTATGCAAGTACCATTTCACAGTATCTTTTGGTAATTTTAAAGCATCCATGTAGTGATAAATGTCCCAAGATGGATATAAAGAGTTAAGTGTCATTAAACATTCCATTCGTAAATAAGGCATGATAATGTTTATTTTTCTAACAAATTGGGGGTAACAAAAGTCGGTAGAGAATCTTACAAACCAATATTGAATTGTAATAAAACATACTTCTGGATATCGAAATAATCGTTTAGACAAACACCATTGTGCAACTTTAACAACACTTGCGTCGTTAATATAAAAATTCCACAATAAACGTAACAAATGTTTGAATTGCATATTTCAAACGTTCGACAAATAACGTAATACTTTCTATTAATATGTACTGATGATAACGAAATATTTAAACAACTCACAATACTACAAAGTTTAACTTAAATTTTACATAAACTTTCCCTAGTGTTCGATTCCGAAGCAAAACGACTTTGATAAATAACTGATCGGTCTAAATATGATTGTCATTACTGTGCCGTGTGAGTGTGTGTACTTGAATTTATAGGAGAAGTCGGTATTAATGCAAATAATAAGAATTTCTACAAAATAAATAAACAATAATAAGATCTTGATATACTGTAAAATTCTATCGTTTATGGTGAAGTTTGTTAAATGATTGGTCAAGCATATATTGAAACTAAAATAATCTTTCATTAGAATTAAAAAATTCGAAATAATTTAATTGTCGTCATTATGATTGAATAAACTTATGCCAAACAATGCTGATAAACATTTATGTCAAATCGATCAAAACGTGTTAGGGGATGAAACATATAAAGACACAGTAAATTCTTATTTATTTTAAATTACTTTCAATTTATTGTATGGTATTTTATAATCGTACGTTTAATTGTATCTTGATTGCAGACAAAAGTGGTAATCGAGATTTCCTATATCTAAATGTTAGTGAAACTAAAGTTTATTAGCAATATTTAAATAAAAAATATGTCAGTATTCTTTAAAACAAAATTTCAGAGTTTCATATAGTAATAATAAAACTTGAAAGTTTTTGCAATATTTATAAATAAAGCTTACAAAATAAGTTATATTCGTTATAATTGTGTTAAAAGATATTGGTGGATACGCTTATTTATTGTCTGCAATATTAACATTTTGTTGCTGGATACGATTAACTAATTTTTTTCCTTAGATTTTTGTTAGCAGCATCTCCACCTTTGTTTAATTATTAAAACAAAATGTAAAATCCTTTTGATTTTTTTATCCGAAAAGTAAGTCTCAGATACGAATGCAATCATATTTACTGTAAAGTCTAATGCTCGAGTCTAGAAATCATTTCATCTGATTACAAATAAAAAGTATAATTATTATTCCACACTTATTGAATTTCTTGAGAAAGTTTTTACCTTGTTTTACGAAAATACTTGTTGACCAGATTTATACTTTTCTACTATTCCCAAATACGTTTCTACAGCATCTGGGTTTATTTTTAAAGCATCCATGTAGTGATATTTCGTCCATGCTGGAAAACTGATTGTCATAGCCATTACAAATTCTACGCGGAGATTAAAACTGACACTTCGTATTATTGGAATAATTGCGGGGAAATAAAAATCGTTCGAGAATCTGTGAAACCAATACGCAACTGTGGCACTACATACTTCAGGAAACTGAAAGTATTTCTTGGGCAGAAGAAGTTCTATAGTATTGGTAACACTTCCACCAGCACTATAATGATTCCACAATATACGTATCATATGTTTGAAATCTATCATTGCAACGTGTGGCATTTTGCGTAATACTTTTTTAATGCGAACAGACTCTTGATATCAAAATATGTAATTAAATTACTATATTTTAATGTTTAACTTTACTTTTATTATAATCTTTCATCGTATTTGATTGCTAACGTTAATGACTTTGATGTATTACTGTTCAGTTTAAATACAATTATTCGTACTGTGTCGTTTGTGTACGTAGATTTGATTTTATAAGAGAAGTCAGTATTAATACAACCAATAGAATTTCTTGAAAATAAATAAACAATAATAATATCTTGTAAAATTGCTAAATTCTATCGTTCATAGTGAAATTAGATGAATGATTGGCCAAGCTTATTTTGAAAACTTAATATTCTTTTCCGAAAATTTACAAATTCAAAATAATTAATTCGTTGTTATTCTGATTAAATAAATTTAAGATGATAAACATTGATGGCAAAGCTATAGAAAATTTGTCAGGGGAAAGAACTTAAACACAGTAAATTCTTATTTATTTTAAATTGCTTTCAATTTATTGTAAGATATTTTATAATCGTACATTTAATTATTTCTCGATTGCAGACGAAAGTGGTAATCAAGATTTCGTATATATAAATGTTAGCGAAACTACAGATTTTTAAACATATTTAAATGAACAATCGATCACTTTTCATTAAAATTTAATCTCACAGCTTTGAATAATAATAAGAAAACTTTAAAGTTTTTGTGTTATGTATTAATAAAGCTTACAAAATAGGTAATATTTGGTATAATCTTATTAAAAAATACCGACATTTATGGTTAGTATGCTTACTTATTGTCTTCATTATTAAAATTTTGTTCCTGGAAACTATAAACTACTTTTTTCGTAGATTCTTGTTAAAACAGTTTCTTAACCTTTGTTTTATTATTAAAAGTAAATGTAAAATCCTTTTCGTTTGTTTATCCAAAAGATAAGTCTATGATATGCTTGATATCATATTAATTGTAAAATTGATAGCTTTAATTGAGAAATCATTTCATCTGATTACAAACTTTCACTTAAGTACTTCTTGAGGAGGATAGCATGTTTCTATTATTATGAAATATGCTTCTATATCATGTTTTTGTGATTTTAAAGCATCCATGTAGTGATTAATCTTCCATGATGGAAAACGGGATTTCATAGTCATTAAAAAAGAGATGCACAGATTATCAATGTCAACTTGCGTTATTGGACGAATTGAAGGATTATAACAATCGGTAGAGAACATATGAAACCAAAATGCAGTTGTACTAATACATACTTCAGGATGGCGATAATATCTGCGACGCAGAAGGTACTCTGTAACTTCGTCTGAACTTGTACCATTAATATAAAAATTCCACAACATTTTTAGCATATCTTTCAATTCTGCCTTTGTTGGCAGTGACATTTTCCGCAATACTTTTTTATACGAATAGACTCTTGATATCAAAATATGTAACTAAATTACTATATTTTAATGTTTAACTTTACTTTTATATAAATCTTTCATCGTATTTGATTGCTAACGTTAATGACTTTGATGTGTTACTGTTTGGTTTAAATATAAATGTTTCTATTGTGCCGTGTGAGTGTGTGGACTTGATTTTATAGAAGTTGTTATTAATACGAACAACTAGAATTTCTTCAAAATAAATATACAATAATAACATTATGTTAAACCATGAAATTTTATCGTTTATGATAAATCTGGATAAATTGCTGGCCAAGGTTATTTTAAAAACAAACCAATCTTTTCTGAAAATTTACAAATTCAAAATAATTCATTTGTTATTTTTCTGATCGAATAAATTTATGCTGATAAACATTTATGTCAAATCGATCAAAACGTGTCAGGGGATAACACGTATACAGGCACAGTTAATTTTTATTTATCTTAAATTGCTTTCAATTTATTGTAAGATATTTTATAATCGGACGTTTAATTATTTCTTGATTGCAGACAAAAGTGGTAATTACGATCTCGTATATCTAACTACAGATTATTAGCCATATTTAAATAAAAAATTGATCACTATTCTTTAAAGAAAAAATTCCAGAGCGTCGTATTGTAATAATAAAACTTCAAAGTTTTTGCGTTAGTTATTAATAAAGTTTACTCAATAAGTTATATGCGTTATAATTGTCATAAAAGGTAATGACATTCATGGTTGGTACGCTTATTTGTGGTCTTCAATACTTACATTTTGTTCCTGGAAACTATTAACTTCTTTTTCACTTGGATTCTGTTTAGCAGCATTTTCAACTTTATTTCATTATTCGAACTAAATGTAAAATCCTTTTCGTTTTTTTATCCAAAAAATAAGTCTATGACATGATTGAGATCGTATTTATCATAAAGCATAATGCTCGAGTCGAGAAATTATTTGATCTGATTACCAATAAAGAGTATAATTACTATTCCACACTAATTTAATTTCTTAAAAAAGTTTGTTATCTTGTTTTACATAAATCATTGTTGATTAGAATGTCTACTCGGTAGTGTTAGCAAATATATCTCTGCAGCTTCTTTTGGTACTTTCAAAACATCCATGAAGTGATCAATCGTCCATGATGGATTTGAGTCTTTTATTTTCTTAAAAAATTCCATTTTCAGATTATGACAGCAAGTGTCTGTTATTGGCATGTACTCGGGGTAATAAAAAGTAGTAGAGAATTTTCGAAACCAATATTCAATTGTGGCAACACATACTTCAGGAAATCGAAAATATTGCCGGGACATAAGGAATATTACAGCATCGTTAATATTTGTACCAGAACTATAAAGGAACCACAATGTATGTAATATAAATTTGAAATCCATAATTTAAACGTTTGTCAAATAACTTCTTAATACTAATATACTCGTGATATCGAAATATTTTTTAATAAATCACTCTATTCCAATTTTTAAGTTTACTTTTATATAAACTTTTCATCGCGTATTTTAGTGCTAGCGTAAATGACTTTGATAAATAACTGATTGGTTTAAATATAATGATTCGTATGTCTGCCTGTTTATGGTTCGTTTATGTGTTTAAGTTTATTTGATTTTATAGAAGTCGTTACTAATACAACCAATTAGAATTTCTTCTAAATCAATAAACAATAATAATAAACTTTTAAACTAAAATTCTATCGTTAATGATGAAATTTGATAAATCATTGGCCAAACTAATTTTCTAAACGAAATAGTCTTTTTTAAAGATTGAATACATCAAAAGGATTAAATTGTTTTTATTCTGATCGAAAAAACTTGTTCCAAATAGTGTTGATAAACATTGATGTTACAACGTACGCTTATATGTTTCTTGAAAATAGACAAAATATATTCTACTTTGGAAGATTTTGTACCTTTTTTGAATAATTGAAAGAAAATTCCAAATCTGTTTTATTTTTATTTCAAAAAATTAGTCTTAGACATTAGTTTTAGATATAAATGATATTTATTCATAATATTTATTGTAATGCACAGTGATCGATTCGAGATATCATTTAATCAGAATTCAAATTGAGATTATCATTATAATTCAAAGGTAATTAATTTTTTTCTTCAAAAAATGTATTATTCCACCTAAACAGTAAAAAATAGACCAGTGTTCATGTTATTTGTATTATGCAAGTACCATTTTGCAGTTGCTTCTGATACTTTTAAAGCATCCATGTAGTGATCAATCGTCCATAGTTGACATTTGGGTTTAACTTTTAATAAAAATTCCATTCGTAGAAGAATACTGATAGGTTCTTTTGTTGCATCAAATTTTAGGTAGCAAAAGTTGGAAGAGAATTTTTGAAACCAATATTTAATTGTAACAGCACATACGTCAGGATATTGAAATATTTTCTGATACATACAAAATTCTACAGAATCCTCAAAACTCATATTACGAATATAAAGATGATATATTGAATCTAACATAGTGTTGAAATTCATATTTTCAACGTTTCACAAATAACGCGATACTTTTTATAACAGACAGACTCGTTAAATCGAAATATTGAAATAAATTAACTATATTCTCACGTTTAAGTTTACTTTTATAGAAAAATTCTTGTCGTATTTGATTGCTAACGGAAATGACTTTGATGTATTACTGTTCAGTTTAAATATAATTTTTCGAACTGTATCGTCTGTATGTGTGGATCTGAATTTATAGGAAAAGTCGTTATTATTACCACCAATAGAATTTCTTCAAAATAAATAAAGGTCAATTATATCTTGTTAAACTGGTAAATTCTATTAGTTTATTTATATATTAGTTTTTATTTTAGTTAGAGAAAGCCCGCGTATCATTTCTGCAGATTAAGAAGCTGCTCTGTAACCGCGATTTATTCGAATGTTAATGAAACTAAAAATTATTAGGTATATTTAAATAAAAAATCAATCACTTTTCGTTAAAAAGTAATCTCATAGCATCGTTTAATAATAATAATAAATCTTGAATGTTTTTGCGTTATTTATTATAATCCTATCAAAAGATACTGACATTTATGGTTGGTAATCTTATTTGTTGTCTTCAGTATTGAAATTTTATTCCTGGAAACAATTAATTACTTTTTTCGTAGATTCTTGTTAGCAACATCTTCACCTTTCTTTCATTATTTAAACTAAATGTAAAATACTTTTCGTTTTTATTCCAAAAAAAAAAAGCTTAGATATGATTGACATGATATTTATTATAATGCATAGTACTCAATTCGAGGAATTATTTTATCTGATTACAAATAAAGAGTATAATTATTATTTCACACTAATTTAATTTCTTAAAAAAGTGTTTTTCCTTGTTTTACCAAAATCATTATTGACCGGGACGCCTGATCATTAAATTATGCAAATACCATTTTGCTGTATCTTCTGATATTTTTAAAGCATCCATGTAGTGATTAATCGTCCATAATGGATGTTTCGATTTAACTGTCATTAAATATTCCATTCGTAGAATAATATTGACGAAGTCTATTATTGTATTAAAATTGAAATAAGAAAAATCGGTAGCAAATCTTTCGTACCAATATTCAATTGTAGCAAAACATACATCAGGAAATAGAAAATATTGATTCGATAGACAAATTTCTGCAACATCCTCAAAACTTTGGCCACTAACATAATTACACCACAATAAATTTAACATTCCTACGAAATCCATGTTTTTAACTTTCAATAGGTAACGTGGAACTTCTTAATAAGAAGATACTCGTAATATTAAAATAATATAATAACTCATATAATTATGTTTTACTTTACTTTTATATAAACCTTTCGTCGTATTAAATTGCTATCTTAAATGACCTTAAAGTATTATTAATACGAATAAACATAATTGTTCGTACTGTGTTGTGTAAATTTTTTTTTTTAAGATAAGACGTTAATAATATAAATAATAAAAATTATTTCAAAATTAAACACAATAATATCTTATTAAACTCGAAAATTCTATCAATATTGATGAAAGTTAATAAATGATTGCTCAAAGTAATTTAGAAAACAAAATAGTCTTTTCTGAAGATTAAAAAATTCTAAATGATTTATTCGTTGTTATTCTGATCGAATAAACTTTTGCCAAATAGTGCTGATAAACATTGATGCCAAAGCGATCAAAACGCGTCAGGGGATAATACATACATAGACACAGTAAACTTTTATTTATCTTAAATTATCTAAAGTCAGTGAAACTACAGATTATTAGCAATATTTAAATAAAAAAAATTCTACAGCCTCATATTGTAAGAATAAAACTAGGAAGTTCTTGCATTATTTATTAATAAAGCTTACAAATTAAGTTATATTCGTTATAATTGTCTTAAAAAACGCAGACATTTATGGTTGGTATGCTTATTTGTTGTCTCCAATATAAAAATGTTGTTTCTGGAAACTATTAACTACTTTTTAACTTGGATACTTGTTTGTAGAATCTTCACCTTAGTTGCATTTTTAAAACTCAATGTAAAATCCTTTTAGTTTTTTTTTCCAAAAAAATAAGTCTATGATATGATTGAGATCGTATTTATCATAAGGCATAATGCTCGAGTCAAGAAATTATTTTATCTGATTACAAATAAAGAGTATAATTACTATTCCACACTAATTTAATTTCTTAAAAAAGTTTGTTATCTTGTTTTACATAAATCATTGTTGTTTAGAATGTCTACTCGTTATTGCTAGCAAATATATCTCTGCAGCTTCTTTTGGTACTTTCAAAACATCCATAAAGTGTTCAATCTGCCATGATGGATTTGTGGATTTCAGTGTCGCTAAACATTCTAGGCGCAGAATACCATTAATGGAATTTAATATTGGAATAAATTGTGGGAAATAGAAATCGCTAGAGAATCGAAGAAACCAATATGTAATCATAGAACCACATACTTCAGGAAATCGAAAATATCCCTTTGTCAGAAGGAAATCTATAATATAGTGAATATCAGAACAAGAAATATGAAGATACCACAATGTGTGTAACAAAAGTATAAATTCCATATTTAAAACGTTCTTCAAATAATGTAACGCTTCTTAATACGAACAAACTCGTGATATCAAAATATTAAAATATTTCACTATATTATAATGTGTAACTTTACTTTTAAATAAACCATTCGTTGTATTTGATTGCTAACGTAAATGACTTTGATGTATTACTATTCGGTTTAAATACAATTATTCGTACTGTGTCGTCTGTGTACGTGGATTTGATTTTATAAGATAAGTCAGTATTAATACAACCAATAAAATTTCTTGAAAATAAATAAACAATAATAATATCTTGTAAAATTGTTAAATTCTATCATTCATGGTGACATCTTTTCTAAATATTAAAAAATTTAAAATAATATAATTGTTGTTATTCTGATCGAATAAACTTATGCCAAATAATGCTGATAAACATTCATGTCAAAGCGATCAAAACGTAGCAGGGGTTAACGCAAACATAAACACAGTTCGCTTTTATTAAACTTTAATTACTTTTAATTTATTGTAAGATATTTTATAATTGTACATTTAAATATTTTCTAACTATAGACAAAACTATTATTCAAAATTTCGTTTATCTACATGTTAGGGAAACTACAGATTATTAGTCATATTTAAATAAAAAATTGAACATTATTTATTGAAGAAAAAATTCCAGAGCGTCGTATTGTAATAATAAAACTTCTAGGTTTATTAATAAAGTTTACAAAACAAGTTACAGTTGTCTTAAAAGATACTGACATTTATGATTGGTATGCTTATTTGTTGTCTTGAATATTAAAATTTTATTGATGGAAAGTATTAACTACTTTTTTCTTAGATTCTTGTTAACAACATCTTCACCTATGTTTCGTTATTAAAAAAAAACGTTTTATCCTTTTTGTTTATTTATCCAAAAAATAAGTCTTAGATATGATTGAGATCATAATTATTATAAAGCACAATGATCGAGTCAAGAAATCATTTTATCTGATTACAAATAAAAAATATCATTATTGTTCCACGCTAATTTATTTTTTTTTTGAGAATGTATTTACGTTGTTTTACTGAATATGTTGTTGGTAATTTTCGAACGTGTACTCTTCTCGCATATACATTTCTATAGTTTGTTTTGGTAATTTTAAAGCATCCATGTAGTAATCAATCGTCCATGATGGACATGAGGATTTAATTGACGTTATAAATATTTTGCATAGAAAATAACGGAAAATTCGTACCATTGACTGAAAATCGGGATAATGTATACTGGTAGAGAATTTATGAAACCAGAACCGAGTTGTTACACTACATACTTCTGGATATTCAAAATATCGTCGAAACATAAGAAAGTGTATAACATCGTTAACATTTGAACCACCAACATAAAGATTCCACAATATATCTAAAATACCTTTGAAATCCATATTTTAGACGTTTACCAAATAACGCAATGCTTTTTAATACATACAGACTAGGGACATCCAAATATTTAAATAAATCACTATATATTTCAATTTTTTTTTAAGTTTACTTTTAAATATAACTCTTGTCGTATTTCAATGCTTAACGTTAATAACTTTGATGTATTACTGTTCGGTTAAAATATAATTATTTGTACTGTATCGTCTGTGTGCTTGGATTGTATTTTATAACAGAAGACGGTGTTAATAAAAACAATTAGAATTTCTTTAAAAAAAAATACTATAATAAGATCTTAAAAAACAGTAAAACTCTATCGTTTGTTAGATTTGACAAATGATTAGCCAAGCTAATTATGAAAACAAAATAATCTTTGTTGAAAATTTATAAATTTAAAATGATTTCATTGTTGTTATTTTGATCGAATAAACTAATGACAAACAATGCTGATAAACATTGATGTCAAAGCGATCAAAACTTATTAGGAATTAACACATACATAAATAGAGTCAACTCTTATTTATCTTAAATGATTTTAAATTTATTTTAAGATATTTTGTATTCATACGTTTAATTATTTCTTGACCGCAGACAGAATTTTTCATCAAAATTTCGTATTATCTAAATGTTGGTGAAACTACAGATTATTAGCAATATTTATATAAATATATGCACCACGCTGGTGTCATGTAAAAACTATCTGTTGTATGCAAGTGGTACAACTTTGATACCATTTTAAAAATTGAAACAACATCTGAACTACATTTTTTGGTAGTTAAAACGCTGCAAACTAACCATAGCATTTGGCTTATTTAACAAAGAATAAAATACGAAAATTATTGGATAACTTATTTTAACTTTGAGAAATTTTATTACCTCTATCTTCGAAATTTTGTTTAAAAACAAAAATTTCCAAACTTTTATGCCGACGTCAAACAAAAGAATCACGTCTAAGATCTGCGGTCGGCATAGTATTAATAAAGCTTACAAATTAATTTATATTCGTTATAATTGTCTTAAAATGCACTAACATTTATGTTTGGTATGCTTATTTGTTGTCTTCAATATTAAAATTTTGTTCCTGGAAACTATTAATTACTTTTTTACTTAGATTCTTTTTAGCAGCATCTTCACCTTTCTTTCATTATTAAAACTAAATTTAAAATCGTTGTCGTTTATTTATCCAAAAAATAAGTCTTAGATGAGATTGAGATCATAATTATTATAAATCATAATAATCGAATCAAGAAATCATTTTATCTGATTAGAAATAAAAAATATCATTATTGATCCACGCTAATTTATTTTTTTTTGAGAATGTATTTATCTTGTTTTAATGAATATGTTGTAGGTAAGTTTCCAACGTGATTGCTTCTTGCATATACATTTCTACAGTTTGTTTTGGTAATTTTAAAGCATCCATGTAATAATCAATCGTCCATGATGGATATGAGGATTTAATTGACGTTATAAATATTGTGCACAGAAAATAACGGTAAGTTCGTGTCATTGCCTGAAATTCAGGGTAATATAAATTGGTAGAGAATATTTCAAACCAAAATCGAGTTGTGACACTACATACTTCTGGATATTCAAAATGTCGTCGAAACATAAGAAATTGTATAACATCGTTAACATTTGAACCACCAACATAAAGATTCCACAATATATCTAAAATACCTTTGAAATTCATATTTTAGATGTTTACCAAATAACGTAATGCTTTTTAATACGAACAGACTCGGGATATCGAAATATTTAAATAAATCACTATATTCTAATGTGTTTTTAAGTTTACTTTTATTTAAACCTCTCGTGGTATTTGATTGCTAACGTAAATGATTTTGATAAATAACTGATCGGTTTAAATATAATTGTTCAAACTATGCCGTGTAAGTGTGTGGAATTGATTTTATACAAGAACTTGGTATTAATACAAACAAGTATAATTTCTTTAAAAAAAAATACAATAATAATATCTTGATAAGCAGTAAAATTCTATCGTTTAAGGTGAGATTTGACAAATGATTCACCAAGTAATTATAAAAATAAAATAATCTTTTCTTAAAATTAGAAATTCAAAATAATTTAATTGTCGTTATTCTGTTCGAATAAACTTATGCCAAACAATGCTGATAAACGTTAATGCCACAGCGATCAAAACTTATCAGGAGAGAGCACATACATAAATAGAGTCAACTCTTATTTATCTTAAATGATTTTAAATTTATTTTAAGATATTTTATAATCGTACGTTTAATTATTTCTTGACCGTAGACAGAATTTTTTATCAAGATTTCGTATATCTAAATGTTAGTGAAACTACAGATTATTAGCAATATTTATATAAAAATAAGATCATTATTCCTTACAGAAAAAATTCCAGAGCATCGTATCGTAATAATAAAACTAAGTTTTTGCGTTATTTATAATTAAAGCTTACAAAATAAGTTACATTTGTTATAATCCTTTTAAAAGTTATTGACATTTATAATTGCTGCGCTTATTTGTTGTCTTTAATATTGAAATTTTGTTCCTGACAACTATTAACTTTTTTTTTACTTGGATTCTTGTTAGCAGCATCTTCAACTTTATTTTTCTTTATTATTCAAACTAAACGTAAAATCCTTTTGGTTTTTTTATCGAAAAAATAAGTCTTAGATATGATTGAGATAATATTTATTATAAAGTATATCGTTTGAGTCGAGAAATCATTTTGTCTGATTAAAAATAAAAAAGTAATTATTATTCGACCCTAATTAATTTTTTTGAGAAAGATTTTACCTTGTTTTACAGAGGTGCTTGACGACCCGATCGGATATTTGCTACTATTTGCAAATACGTTTTTGCATCTTTTTTGTGTACTTTTAAAGCATCCATATAGTGATAAATAGACCATGATGGATAAATGGATGTCATGACCATTAAATATTCTAAGCGAAGATTATAACTGAGAGTTTTTATTATTGGAATAATACTGGGGAAATAAAAATTGGTAGAGAATCTGTGATACCAATAATGAATTGTTGCACGACGTACATCAGGAAAATGAAAATAATATTCGGGCGAAACGATTTCTGTAGCTAACTTAACACTTACACCAGAACTATAAAGTTCCCACAATACCAATATCAGATTGTTGAAATCCATATTTTTAACGTTAGACAAATAATGTAATACTTTTTAATAAGAAAAAACTCGTGATATCAAAATATTTAAATAAATTACTATGTTTTAATGTTTAAGTTTACTTTTAAATATAACTCTCGTCGTATTTGATTGCTAACGTAAATGACTTTGAAGTATTACTGTTCAGTTTAAATACAATTATTCGTACTGCGTCGTGTGTGTACGTAGATTTGATTTTATAAGAAAAGTCAGTATTAATACAACCAATAAAATTTCTTGAAAATAAATAAACAATAATAATATCTTGTAAAATTGTTAAATTCTATCATTCATGGTGACATTTGATAAATGGTTGGCCAAGATAATTTTAAAAATAAAATGATCTTTTCTAAATATTAAAAAATTCAAAATAATTTAATTGTTGTTATTCTGATCGAATAAACTTATGCCAAATAATGCTGATAAACATTGATGTCAAAGCGATCAAAACGGGTACAGGGGATAATACGTACATAGACACAATTAACTTTCATTTATCCTAAATAATCAAAATCTTAGTTAAACTACAGATTACTAGTTATATTAAAATAAAAAAAATTCTAGAGCATCATATTATAAGTATGAAACTGTAAAGTTCTTGCGATATTTATAAATACAGCTTACAACAAAAGTTATATTCGTTATGATTGTCTTAAAAGTTAATGACATTTATGGTTGGTAGGCTTATTTGTTGTCTTCAATATTAAAATTATGTTGCTGGATACGATTAACTTCTTTTTAACTTACAAGGAACGGACCTCACGTGTACATCGAGTTTCCATTTGAAACTTTGCACACTTGTAAATGTTGATTAGTACTAAAAGGCTATCTATATATCTCTGTCCAATGCTTAACACTTTTCGAGATATTGGCCAACGAAATTTCAATAAATATTTCAGGACGTATATATAACTTAGTAAAGGTTAAGTCTTGATTAAGTTAGGGTTGCGTCAGGATAAAGTAAAGAACAGTTAAAGTTCTTTTCAGTG
>JACGTP010000694.1:0-20778 GCA_023678845.1 Mischocyttarus mexicanus
TGCATAAACTTATTTTTTATGTAATATATATTCTATATTAATCGATCCAGGTGAATATTGAAATAATTATTAAAATTAACTTTCGGTATTTATCATGTCAAGGAATATTGATTGACGTCATTAAAATTTTCGTAATATTCACGCAGATCGATAGAAAAGAAAAAAAAATTAAAATATTATTAATTGAATATATATACATATTATTTTTTCATGCAATTTACACATCGATCTTCGGGATATTTAAGAATAAATAAAGAAGAGATCCCTTAAAGAACAAAAAGATTCTCACAACTCTTGGTTTTCCGTTTGAAACCAAGCAAGTGTTTTAAAATTCTCCTCCGGTGTTTACTTCTTTTTTGTCTCGTAGCTTGATTTCGATCACGTTGAGGATTTAATTTTATTTGCGCCAAGATACCGACAAGAAGTTCATCGACATGGTGAGCCAATCCCGACGATGTTTCGATGAATTTGCAACCACAGCTGTTCGCCAATCGTCGGCCGGCTGTCAACGTGATCGAACGATTTTACTGAATTGTGGATATTTCGTGTTTGTCATAATATTAATTATCTTTAGTACCGTGTATTGAATATATATTTAATATGTATGATATAACAAAATAATAATAATAATAATAATAATAATAATATGTATAAACGTACGAACTAACGCATGAGCATTTACATACATCAATGCAGGGTACCCAAAAACGGGATGAAAAAAAGTTAACATAAAAACTTATGTTAGAAAATTAAAAGGGGACACTATATTGTTCTAATTGATAATACAATAGTATTTCATGAAAAAAATGATTCTATCTTTTCTTAAAAAAATATTAGAATATCTATTATAAGTTTGAAAGTTTTAATTAAATTTTGTATGGAGGGCCTAATACCGCACAGTTACCTCTAGAATTGCCAAGGAAACGTGCGATAAAAACCTAAACTAACTTATTTTCTAACTTCAAGAATTTCATCTTGGGTAATACTGGCGGCTACGTTTACACTATAATTTTACTGTGAAAAAAATTGTTATGTCTTGTCTTGAGAAAACTTTGAAAAAGAATCAGAAATATGGATAACAATGATTCATATTTATGCTTAATATATTATAATTCTAAAGTTGTATAAAAACAAAAACGGACATGAAAATTTGAACACGCAAAATGTATTTATTAATACATTAATATATTAATAAATATTTATATATTTATATATAAAGGAAAGACTTAATTACGTAGGGGAGTATAAATTTGGAAGGTTTAGTTATTCGGATGATAATAATTTCTAAGTAAATGAAAATATGTTAATGAATGTATTATACTCTACTCTGAGTTTTGATTTTTCGATTCAGCAACGATAATAAAAGCAGGATCCTAATCAGACGATATGAGACAACGAAGTTGCATGTCGTGAATGTTAATAGTTTGAAAATTGAAAGTTCCTACGGATTTACTTACCCACAGAAGGGACCTCCCGTTTCCTTTCAAGATCGACCTTGTTCCCGACCAGGATGACACCGTGGCTCACCATATAGTCACTCTTCCAAAGATAAAGCAAAGTTTCCTCTGCCATCTTCAAACTCCTTTGGTCTACCACAGAATAGACGACAACGTAGACATCTGGATTGTAGGTCGAACAAAACGTCTCGACCTCGAATCAATGGAATATCGAATTTCAATCCTAACAGCGATCCAATGAATGTGTTCATATTTGATTTCAATTTAGATAATTAATGGTATTTCCTTACCGACATTTCCGAAGTCGGATGATCAATGATTTCCAATTCAGTTTCTTGACCGTCGAGCATAACGGAAACACTTTTCTGACCGTATTCCTCGTCTGATAAGAGAATTAGTTAGAATTATTCTCACGCACGCATACACACACACACACACACACATATTAAGAATAATATTTTTGTATAGAATTATTTACCTAATGAGGCATCGTAAGCGCAAATGTAATCGCTCGTCGTAAATTGTGCCGTCAGGGCGGTTTTACCAACCCCAGACGCACCTAGCATGCCAACTTTGTAAGTGGCAATACGTTCGTTACTCGTCTCTTCCTCTGTTTCGATTCCAGAGAGTTGCGAAGCCGAACTAGGACAGAAAGAAAGAAAGAAAGAAAGGTCTTTGTAAAGTCAAAACAAACAAACAAAAAACAACATTGTTTCGATTAATCTTTTTACGGCTTATCCTTCATTAATTTATTATAAAAGATCGAAGTCCTTTGATGTCGCTTTGACTTTTCATGCAATAAATAAAAAAAAAGGGAAAATATATTTTTCCTAGAGTTTCAAGTACGCTGAAATAGGAAAGAAAATATGTCGAGTCTTGTTTTTCTTTTACCTAAGTAATCGAGCTTCTCTTGTGCTACTGCAACTAGTGCCACAAGAGGTAACGCTGTTGATACTTTTACTACGACGGCTCTTCAAAGAATCTCCGAGATTGAATACGCCATTCGCTGTAATGGAGAACGATCGTAATCTGTAATATTCGACGGTATCTTCGGTTTCTCCATCTTCACCGCCACCACCAGCACAGCCACCACCGCGTTTAGTTTCTGCCAACATTGGCTGTAAAATTCAAGAAAACGGACGGAAATGTACGAGTATATTTGAGTATTCAAAGAAAATTGCGTGAGAGACGATGTTCCGGGGCTTGAAACAATACTACTGGCAGACTTTCAAACGTAGATTAAGGTCATAACGAATCCCTGATGCGACTAATACTATGCGCTAATTGAATTAGATCTCTCTCTCTCTCTCTCTCTCTCTTTCTCGGCGATTAGTCAGCTGATTTTTCTTAACCCTCTATAGTATCGTATGACTTTGCAATCACAGACCGATATAGCGATATTTGCTTATTTTCATTTCATCTCATTTTGTTATGCACTTCGCGACAATACTGGTACAAATGGTTGAAAGTTTATAAATCGATTATCGTTCGATTTAATCGAAAATTCAAAGAGAAAGAAAGATCAAAAATTGAGTCTCGATGTCTCCTCGATCGTGATTCGTTTCTTTCTATAATAAAATTCGCGGGGCGAATGTCGTTGGTAATCGATGATCTGTCATTAGTGTCGCAATATAGTAGAAAATTGTTAATCATCTTCGTTTATGTGAGAAAATCAAAAAAGATTTTCGAAAGTTATTTCAAAGGTTTGGCAATAAGAGCTGGCGATGTTACTGTTTATGAATGCAAAGAACCTCCTATCCTTTGTTCGATCTCGATCCAATCAATTCAAAATTACTATCACAACGACGAGAAAATCAACGTGATCGTTTACGTCGGTCCAATATCAGAGCGATAAGTTTTGCTCCTAGATCTTATTCGTAAAATAAGACACTTTATTTTCTCTTTTTTTTTACTCTCTCTTCAAAGTTATTCTTCTTTTTATTGTTCGTCACACTTTGATCCTTTGATCATTCTAATCATCATCGGTATGGAAGTACCTAATTTCTCGGATCTCGGTAAAAGTGCACGAGATGTCTTCAAGACAGGTTATTACTATGGTAAAGGTCTCTTTAAATTAAACGTCAAGTCAAAGAAAACTGGTATATTCGAAATGACCAGCGACTTGTTTCTAAATGCTGATGCTTTGAAGGTGTGATTAATAACGTGTACAATTTTATTCAGATCTATTTTAATCTATAGATTTTTAACTTCCTTCATTCTTTTATCCTACGTTTTGGAGATATAAAAATTTAATTTATGTTGTCTTTTTTTCATAGTTGAACGGTCTCTTAGAAACTAAATACAATACTGAAAACTACGGAAACTTTGTACAAAAATGGACATCCGACGGAACGGCTTTTTTAGGCTGTGAAATGACTGGGCAAGTTCTCGAAGGTCTTACCCTGTTATCCGAGTTCTTTTATAATCCGCAAACTACATTTAAGGGCATGAAGCTCGATACAAAGTACGTCAACGATAGAGTCAATGGAATTTGTTCCTTAGGTTAGTATTATTTTCTTTTCTCTCTTTTATAAGAACATTTATATTTATACGATATATCGATTTATAAAAGACAATGATTTAAATGGACGAGAAATATAATTCGTTAATGCATATATGTACATTATTCCATTGTCTGTTAAAAATCCAATAATCCGATTTCTGTTAGTAATTTTTCCAATTTGAAATTTACTTCTCAATCGACCGTACAAAGAAATATCCAACAATAAAATATTCCTTTACGAACTAATTTTATTGATATTCTATTCCTCCTTCTCCTACATAAAAAAAGTTAGCGAACTCTATTATCAGTACGAAATAATATTTTTCTTATTTAATCATAACTCTCACGAGATAAGTTTTATGTTAAAATACAACGTCACAAAATTCAATCATATTTCTCACCCTTTTGCGATAATTGCCGTTAAAAGAGTGAAAGGAGAAAAGAAACTTTACTGTTCGCCAGGAAACTTAATTACTTAACTTCGTAGATTTGATTTACGATAAACACGTGCCACTTACACACGGAACAGTTAATAACAGTTGTTAGTTTAGCGCAACAGTAAAGTCTGAGATTAGGACCGATTAAAATGTTTAAGTCTTTCTTTCAAATATCATATTTTCCATTTTATATTAAAAATAGAATTTACGTCACTTTGAATAATATCTCGTCGTGATTTTACAACGAAGATAAATTCGTAAGTTAGTTAAATTCGAAGGGAAGAAGCAATATTAATTATGATCCAATTTGGAGACTGAAAAAGACTAATGAATAAGTAAGAATTGCTTAAGTGCATTAAATCTTCTAACCTTTCCGATATTTAATATCAATTATTTCTTGCAAGCGGTATTTGTATTTATTTATTCGACGATGAGTTCGAGAAAAAGAGAAAGAAACATTTTGTCGATAATATTCCAACTATTTAATTTGACTTCTTTTCCCACAGCCAACGACAACTTAGATTCAAATATAAATCTTTACGGTGCAATTGTCACGAAGTTTAAGGAACTTTTCGTGGGTTATCAATGTGGTTATAAGACAGCTACCAAAGAGCTTACGAAAAATGATTTAGGATTAGCTTTCGGCTACCGAGACTTGGCGTTCCATTTGAGATGCACTTTGATACCGCATGAGTTTGGTGGTTCTGTTTTGTATAAAGGTTTATTATTTACTCTAATATTTCCTATAAGTGTTAAAAAGATTCTTTAATTTATATTTATCTATCTTTATATTTTCGTTACAATATATGTATAAGCAAGTGCGCTTTATGCATGAGGTAATATAATTCAAAGATTACCGATATAGAAATAAATTTTATTAACACATCCCCACCCCCACGGTAATATCGTTTATTGTTTTTTCTACTAAAGTTAATTCAGACTGGGATATCGCATTGAATGGAATATCGGCGAAAAGCGGAGGATGGCATGAATGGATGCTTGGTGTAGCAGCGAAATACAAATTAGACGAAGATTCGATCCTACGATTCAAGATGAACAGTGCTATGCAATTGGGTACGAGCTTGCAACTAAAGTTGAACGAGAATGCGACGGTCTCATTTTCGTTTTGCTTCGATTGTACAAATATTAACAGAGGAAATCACAAAGTTGGCATGGCGTTCTACCTAGAAGCTTGAAGATGTCAATGGTTCTTATTGAATCATATTTCACATATGATTTTATTTTCACAATCACGGTCAATCGTTATAACTTTTTAGTTAAACGATTCCAACGAACGTTACGAATTTTCGCGTCATTTTACCATGCCGCGTAATAAGAACGTATTTATTTCTAATGATATCTGTCCTTGTTAAATAAAGAAAAAGAATACCTTTTTACGGCGAACAACGAAACGATTTACTTAAATTAATTTAACTGAAATTTTGAACGCGTTTTCGAGCGACGTTGTTCATTATGAAAAATCATTTGTTAACATATACAAAATTATTCACCTTGATGGCCATGATTATTATTATATTTTAATTGTTTCTGCATCGATTAATAAAGAGGGATGTGATATGAAAAGCGATTTAATTTATCGTTCGTATTCCTATCGCAGATATATTAAATACTATCGAGATAATATTTTCAGATAATAATAAACCAAGAAATAAATGTCGTCATTGTACTTATTTAGTTTCATATTTTCATACGGGTTGGGCTTAATCGGATCTATTTATATTATTTCTATATAAATTGAAGCGATAGAACACTCACCCTGTGTCGTGGTACTGCTGGCATACTACTTGTTCTACCACGATATTGTCTTGACAAAGGTACACGAGATCCTGTTCCTTGTCCAACTGAACCAGCAGGACTGGTAGGACTCGGACCACCAGGACTTGTCCCTGGACTGACAATAAGATGGGAAGATGTAGAAGCTGCTCCAGGACTTACAGCTGGGGTCAAGCTTGGACTTCTCAACGACGGTGAGAGGTGTCCCCAAGGACCCGCTTCCGCCTGTAAAAATCTGAATTCCCCCCCCCCCCCTCTCTTAAAGTCATGATCGATTTTCTTATTGTTCTCCACTTTGATTCGATGCAACGCCCATATCATATTTAATAAAAAAAAGTAAAGCTAAAAAAATTGCTTATTTTAACTTGGTGCACTGGTTTTTTTTCTTTTTCTTTTCAATATGTTTGAAATATTGGATGGAAAAATGTATCGTTATATAATACTTCGTATTTGTTCGCTCCTACACCGTTGTTATAACCGTGATCAAATTTATTTATAAATAACACGAACGTATGGAAAAATATGCGTTAAAAAATCTCTCGATTGTGATGAAATTTAACAATTTTGATTTATCAACTTGTAATAAAATATTTGTTTTTTTTTATCTGGAGTTATGGAAAAATACCTGTGTAGGTCGGGTGTAGGTCTGGCAACAGCTATACTAGAACTTCTTCGTCGAGTGGGCGTTGGCGATTTTGGTCCATCCAACATTCCGTGTCCACCGGACAAGGAGCTACGATGAAATTGTACCTCGATTTCGCTACTTCGTCTTTGGAAAGCCCTTTTGTTCCATTTTCTGGCCTTTGTATCAGTACCGGAACTCTCCTGCTTCCTGAAATGCCCAAGATAAAACGATGCTTCAGATTCCCCCTTTAGAAATCAACGATGTTCTCCTATTCTCGTTAGGAGGGAACGATTCCCACGTGCAATCACACTGATAAAATAGATTCTTCGAGGCGTGTTCCTTTCTTTTCGAGGGATCCTTTCGAACGTAATACAAATTTTATTTTTGTACTTTTTATTCTCAATCTGACCTCTGGCATATTGAATATTATAAATCTGATACTATTATATTTGAAGACTTAACCATGGATTTGTAAATAATACAATCTCATATGTGGAACTGATACGCGTAGACATTTTATATAAAATATTTGACAATTTTAACTTGCTTCTCTCATTCATCGCGTTAGATGTATTCGTCGTATTTCGTCTTCTGAACAATGCTAATATATACACGTATGCATAATATGTAATACACTCACCAGCAGTGCACACACTCATACACATATGCATATCACTTGCATAGGAAGAAAACACGCACACGCGTATATGCGACGCGAAATAAATTACATACTTAATCTAATTTCGCTGTTACCTATCTCGGTGTTCGAATAAGGCTAACGATAAATATGAAAACATCTACGAAATATACTCGACAGACACCGATCATATGGTATATGATGGTCAATGTATGTACAAGTTCGTTGACGAGATTTTTAATAGAATAAATACGACAACAGTCGAATGCAAACACCTGCCGAAGAGTGATGTATGTATAAATAAAACATCGAATTATACATATATATATATTATTTTCAAGCAGTGCACATACTTGCGCGCATATATGCATATAATTTGCAATTCCCTTGTTAGATTTTCTTTTCTTTACGAATTCCTATGGTGGTACGAAAGAAAAATATTACTATGAAATATTTTCTATGCGATATTATAAATGAAAATAGCACAAGTCGTAAGACAATTTCTTGCTGAATTTTTCGAGGACGGTTTTTAATATGAGAGTTCTTTTACTCAAATTCATTTCTACCACACATTCGCATACACAGGCGAACATGCTCTCGCAAATACGTTAACAATGCTCACATATATACGGGAAATATATATTAATGTGAGAATATGAAAGAGGTAGAGTCAAGCTTGAATGCATTTTATAGGAGGTTAAGTAGGGTGCAGTGCGCAGAATTTATGATTAGACGACTAAATCTCGTACAGTTAGAATAGTATTTGGGTAAGCAAGGATGACTTGCTAATTGCCGAGGGGTAAAGCTCTTTTTTCTTACATTACATTCACCAATTCTGCCATTTCAACTGAGAAAGAGAGAGAGAGAAAGATAGAAGGACAAAAAGAGAAATCGATTTTCTGATTTCCCAAGGAAAATAAACAAAATGTAACGTTACTAATTATAAATTAATTTAATCCTTTGTTTAGACAATACGTCGAGATTTCTTACCGTTTTTCGCGATCAATATTTTTAATTAATTTTATGTCATGTTAAAGAACAATACTATGAACGATTTTTATGATTATAAAGGCTCGATTAACTGCTAATATAATAGTCCCCTGTATTTAATGATCTAATGAAAGATCGATCTCCGTTTTATCTCCTATATTTTCATACGGTATCAATTTAACGCAAGAATAACTGTTTAATCGTTACTTAATCATCTGTGTTTGTGATTCTATTTAAATTATTTCTCGTCTAGACAATATAATTGTTTAAAAATTGGACCAGAAACTTGTTAAAACTGTTTAAAAAAGACAAATAAACTAGGATAATTATTTTCATGGCTGAAATTTATTATATTAATCGCAATTCCATAAAAATCTAATCATTTTACGTATAGTCCTTTCTACTTATAATTCTTAACGTTTCTATTACTTTGAACTAACGTTTTTCGTTATTTCTCATTATTTTAAAATCTCAGACTATCGTAATAAGAAGAAAGCATAAATAAAAAAATAAAATAAAGGAAAAGGAATTACGATTCGTTTACAGCACTTCCAAGGATGATGACGCTTTCATCTCCAACGATGAAAAAAGTGAAGGAGCATTAACAAGATCCTTGTCTGCTTTAAGCAAGACATTTTACTAGGACGTCTAATGTTTTATCTATAAAACAGTCCTTTAGTAATCGTTCTTTTTCATCTTGACCTTAGCTACTTTCTATTTTAATTCGATTTAGGGCTCGAAATAAATTCTTCGAAAGAAACCTCGTTATGATTATTTGCAAGTGAAAAAAAGAAAATTATTTTAATGAAATTTAGCGATATTTAAATTTGATGTTACCATAAATTAAATAACGATGCATGAAATAAACTACTAAACTATACTAAATTAAATTAAAACTAGCTTTGCTTTTTCCTAACAAGGCACAAGTTTTTTGATACAATAAATATCTGACATTATTTTAAATATTCTTACAAGTTATAATTCTGTTCTCGATATGGGTAAGATGTTATAACAAAAAATTAGGAAATTGCTTTATTTTGAAACCGGATTGAAATTGGAATAAATCAAATAATTACTTACAATCAGTTAATTTTTGTAACTGTGTGTAACTTAATTTTTAGTAAGCAAATATAAATACCTGTGAACATTTAAATTTTGGTAATTAAATCTACAAAGATTTGTTTGGTATATACTTTAGCTCTATCTTATTTAAAAAAAAATTTGAAAAATGTCCAGATCTCACCTCGGTATTAGTTTGTCTTCGAGCATGGTTGGTATATCGTCGCTATCTTCTGTGACAGCAGCAAAGAAATCTTGAAACTTGTCCGGAAAATTGCTGGGTGTGCAATTATTCATGGAAATATGCTCGAGAACTGTCGAGGCTCGTTTTTCAACACTGACCGCATAGTTGTCCGATTTAGTGGATGCTGCCATTCAAAATGAACTAACGAAAGTTATCAAAATAAATACAAGTATCACTTGGACGCTCACTGAACTTTTAATCCTGAAGAAAAAATCTTAATAAAGTTTTTGCCTCGATCACATCCATTTCATGACTCGAATCATCGATGACATTCGTCGTTTTAACTTGAAAAGAAAGATTATCGAAAACGTTGATTGATGATCGTCAATGTGTTTTTAACAACACAAATAAGTTTGTCCAAGTTTTTAATTTAACGTCTAATCGATTTTTCAAGAGCTCGAATTTCCTCTTATCGAGAGCCACGAGGTCCCGGAGACGCAACAGGATAACGTTCAAAAGTGAACGAGGGAGGTGGTAAATAGCAATAAGAGTAATGAATCTAGCTTCGCGTTCCAGCTAGGTCTTGCTGAAAACTGAAGCTTGCATGTACGTTCTTGCGCGTCATACCACCTCCGTTGTGTTCATCTGACAACGCTTGCGCAATCGTGACAAGGCCTGAAAGTTCGCCAAACGAATCAACTGACAAATGTAGAATAACTCATTGACGAATGTACCGATTCCTTTTATTTTTCTTTATTCCCTCACACCCCTCTCACCTTTAGAACTACTCTTATTCGAGACTAATTTTCGATTCATGTAATACGTTAAATAACATCGTTTCTTTCTCCTTAACTTTGCGATACCATTTTTCTTCTTTCATGAGATACGACGACATGTTTCTTTAAAAAGTTCTTCTCCAGCATCGTTTCACATTCGTATATATAGAAATAAGAATTTCTTGTATCTCTGTTCAAATATTGACCTCCAATGTGTATCTAGATCGAATTTATTTTCTAGACGAATAAATGATAAAATAATTCGTTGAAAGATTTGGAAATATCATAGATAGATGAGTTTTACGAAAATAAAGTATTCTTCTTCTCGACCGGGTAAAACGATCTACTTGTTGGCACGGAAAATAAAAGATATCGATTAATTTTATACAAAATTATAAACATTTTCATGAATTATATTTTGTTAAGTATTTAATTAAAGGTGAATTTTCAAAGGATATACATAAAGGATAGTTTTTAAATTTTACCATCTTTGAAGATGAACGGTTTTTTAAGATGAAACAAAATTGACGAATCCGTATTTCAATGAAGATGTACAGAAAGTAAGATCGAAGATCAATAATATTTGTATTTGATCATCCTACAAAATGTTATCATATCACCCTATATCGATTAAGTATTTAACCATGTGTCAGCTCAGTAAATAAACAAGCAAGAGAGTCGACAATTTCTTTAATATCATTATCTTTGGCAACTTGATACGAAAGAAATTCATTATACCCCTGTCATCATCTTCGAACTCCATCTTTATTCTAACACGAGACGAAGATGAATGCTTGTGGTGAAGCTCGTAAAACCGTTTCTTCGTCCGGAGTTGGATATCAATTATATATTAGGAAAACGTATGAAGTTTATACGTGACGCACACCATTCCATAATTCCTTCGTCAAAATCATCTGATACCTAATTTTTCTCTAATATCAAATGAAATATTTTTTTTAAGGTGAAAGTGACAGATATTTAATTTTTATTCGAGAACACTAATTAATCGATTATTTTATTAAATAACTTTCAACAAGTCTCACGCGAGTGATCAGAGCAATAAATTAAATTACAATTAACTCGTTCATTATTAGTTCAATATAATCAGCTAATTTTGTCATTTTACTCTCCCCTTTCCTCTACTAATACCTTTTCACCCTATTCAATACTACCAAAGAGGTTGTGCGTCTTTTGACCACCTTTTTGCAATCAACAGCATATGGGTTTTGTTTTGTCGGACGGACTAGCCCCATTTATTTTATTAACTGTGCCCACATTGCTTGACTTTAATAATCGGTCGGGAACTAGTAATTAAATAATTAAGCGAATGATGTTTTATAAATATGCATTTAGATACATACGCACAATATTTGTCCCCAAGTTAAAATGAAGAAAAAATAATTTCACATTTATTACGAGCAACAAGTAATTAGAAAAACGTGTTACTTGGCATTATATGCTTCGAGCTCGTTAGATGTAAACGATATTACTATGATCGACTCGCTGGTTAAAATCGATTACATCAACCTAAAATTGAAATTTTAATGATTTTCTAATTTTACCATTTCCCTATCGAGTTATAACTCAAGATAAATAAATTTTATATAGAAATACAATTAATTCATTATAAAAATAAATAATAAAATACAAAATATATATATTTCATGTAATTTATTTTATCTATTTTATTGATCACCCCCCTTACCTCATTTAATATTTCATCCTATCACTCTTCCCCCTTGGGTTACCTACTCTGATAGAAAAAATAATTTGGTAAAATATTATTCCGATAGAAGGCATCTCTAAGGATCCAAACCCCACGAATAAAGCGATTACTGGTACAACCTTTACATCCACCAAAAAACATATTTCCAAACTCATGTGCGTAGCATATTTCAACAAAACAAATTCTATTCTACAGTGTTTTCGTTTGAAATATATAAACTAACAAACGTTTCACTGATTTTACATCCCCTTACCTATGTTTGTCCCTCCCTGGGTAAAATCCGAAGATCGATGGTCTACTCGATGGTCTTTGGAGCCAAGCGGGAACCATCGAGAACCATCGTTTTCATATATTCACCTTATGTCAGCAGGAGCAGTCTCGAGAGAATTAGGAGAGATAAAAAAGGAAGGTTACACGGGTTTCCCAAGATTCTGGATAAAGAACGAGGTTAGCTATTGATACTATGACGGTGACGTTGGCAACTCTTTCGAAATAAGACGACCACACGGACACACATACACGTATATAAAATACGTAAGTAAGTAAGTAAGTAAGTAAGTAAGTAAATAGTAAGTAAGTATATACACACATGGACAAGTTTTCAAGAAACAATGGATACTATTTTTAGATACCTTACCTCAATCACTTTCGATTTTTGGCACATGCACTTTTGAAGAGCACTGCCTGGTGGAAGCGGAATAAAAAACATCATCGAAAGAGCCAAAAGATGGTTTATAGATAATGAGAAATTTCGGATCGATAAACGTTTCGTAGCCTAATTAATACCTTGATTCAAGATAAAAGAATATTTGATAAGCTAGAGTTAAGGCTAATGTGTCCAATCAGTTTTACCAGAGTATACCAATGTATACGTATTAGAAAATTCTTAAATATAAAAAAGATGCATAAGAGTAGTAGACATATGCTAAATAATTGTTAAATTATTATAGAAAATGTATATTATAAATCAAAAAGCTCGGAATATAAGTTCGATGTATGCCGTATTTGAAATCCATTGGTATACTGGCTCGATATCATCTATGACAGTTTTATTTTCGAAAGTTGTTTACATGATTATCGGAGGGGATTAATTCTATTAATCTCGAATATTATTCTCATTACACATGAGCTACTCTTAGAAGATTTTATTCTAAGCGCATGTGCGTCAGTGAAGTGCATGTGTGGATACAGTGCAGTTATGGATATGGATATACAGCATTGGATACAAGAACAAAGTACATCTAAAAGTAAGCTGACCATAATTTTTAACCTTTTTAACATTTGTCCGAGCATGGTAGGATTTTCAATAAAAAATCTAATAGGTAATGATAACTTTTAACGAAATTCCTACAACTACTGATGAAATCCTGTAATAACGTATGAAAGTGTGAGAGAGAGAGATACGTGATAAAAGGGCGCGCTATGTGTGTGTGTGTGTGTGTGTGTGTGTGTGTGTGTGTGTTAAGAAGTATCAAATTCGTAGAAAACTTTGAACAGAATCAATTTATGATAGTACGAAAAACTTCGAAGGCGTTTGTGATGAAAACGATCGATAACGGTTATCGTGGTTGTTGCCATGGTTACATCAAAGCTCGTTTATTAATGCTCGAGTATGATTATACGATCACATTTTTCTTTATCAATGATTCATCTCTAAATAGCATCGATTAACCCTTTACGTTGGAGACTTTTTCACTGGGAGCTATCAATAAATGGGAACGATTTGTCACATGTTTGATGTATTCTCTTACAGCTAACTTAAAATAACTTTACATAACTAATTAACATGTTTTACACTATGCATCATTATTAAATAATAATTTTAATAAATTCATTAAAATATGTATTCTGTTTTTTATTTTATATTATATAACATTATTAAGTTCTTCGAAGGAAACGTTTTTGCAGCGAATTTCATCTGGAGCGAAGTTTATATGAAATTTGAAGTAGTCGAACAACACGGTAAATAAATTGAATAAGCTGCTACAAAAGGCTCGGTGAAAATAAATATTTGATTTGGCTAACGCGTAGGTAGGAAGAGGTATGCATGTAGATAGTATACGTTTTTTATGCCAATCAGATATATGCGTGGATATCGATTCTACGTTCGCGATATTTGCCTTCATATTATCGTCCGTTATCTGACAACTCTTCCGAATAATTTCAGTATATCTATTTCCATCAAGCATCAGTCTCATTGTTCACAAGAAAAGTCCTATGAATGTTCGTTCGATGCATTGCCGACATTTACGTCTTTTCAATACGCAGTTCACGTTAACTACCAATATAAACGTTTCATCGTTCTTCATGAGTATTCGAGTATTTTTATGCGTTCTAATTGAAAACGTCATCGTTGAAATCATCGACAATTGCTTTATTTTATAGGTAACGATTAACGACACATTGCAATTTATATCTCTCAATATCGAAGTATCATTTAATACAATTGAAAATTGAAAATAATTTTCAAATGGGAATCAATTATAAAAGATCGAGAAAAAAATCTGGATAATAAATTTGTTTCGTTGACTCTTAAAAAAAAAAAAAATAAAGCAGGTTAATCGTTAAATATAGGAATAAATTTTGTACATTTTACAGCTGTTCTCGTTCATGTTCGCTATTTTTGAACGTTCGAATTTATATGGAGTAATTCTTAATTCCAATTAGGTGTGGCACGCTGACGAACAATTTGAAGAGAGACAAAGAGAAAGAAATTATTTTCAGCCAGTATTTCATTTAAAACAAAAGATCTTTCATCTTTCTAGGAGCTAATCTTAGATCTCGTCAATCATAAATTCATTCTTCGTTCAAGTAGAGGTAATCTTGATTATGAGTAAAAGGCGACTCCGAGATCTCAAATGTTCAATCTATATTTCGTTGCCCGCTTTACAATTCCTCGGATTTATTTATTTTCTTTTTTTTTTTTTTTTATAGAAATGGGTCGAGCTCTTCTACATTACGAACAAAATTTGGAATTCCATTGGTTAATTACGAAGCCTAATTATCGCAATATTTCGGATGATATGCGTGTACTCTGCAAAAGGTGATTACCATATTTTATTTATAGTTCTCTTCTTATATTATAAAAGATATAGTTTTTTTTTTTATTATTAAAACTTAAACGGGTTTAAAGAACTAATGAAATGAACAAAATTATTCATAGAGATCATAACTTTGACATCAATTTTTCTCCAACAAAATCTACGAAAAATGCTACCGACAATAAAATATCAAATATCAGTTTGTGGGTTGGTCAGCCAACAATGACAAGTGTAATATTATACAGCATCGTTATACCGATAATTTCTGCTCTTGGAATAATTGGTAACACTCTCATTCTTACGGTTATCATGAAAAGATGTTTGAAGACGTCCACATATACATATCTAGCAGGTTAGAAAATGATTTCATTTCCCTCGGTTATGCGATGTGTCACCGTCTTGACAAACAATTTTTATTAGATTGATATCGAAATTATAGAAGGTACGAATAATATTTTCAACGAATTTATTGTTGTCGTATTGTTATGTCGGAGAACGTACTCGATTATCGAGATACTTTATTTTATTTAAGGATAGGTGGAAGGATTAACACTTTTTAAGTCGAAATATAAAAGTTTAAATTTTATAGACGTGTTAACAGTTTAGAAGTCGAGAATAGAGTGAGTAAAAAAAAAGGTAATGTGGAGCTCGCTGTCTCTCAAGTGCTTTGTCTTTGAATTCTCAGAAGTATTCTTTTATAATCTACATGCAATTCAGAGAATTATGATCTTATAACAGCATGATCAGCAAGCAGTCTTAATCCACATATAATTCTTAGAATTGTGAAGGCATAACAGTATGAAAGATATAGCCTATTCTACAATGTATTATACAAGATAATTGATAAATAAATTTAGTAAGCAATAACATTTTTAATATTAACGTACATTCATTTAATCAAATGAATTTGATTGAGTAATATTAATAATAAAAATATGTAATAATAACGATATCAATCTGGTAATTCGTGAGTATTCGTACGAAGTTATTTTCGAACATTTCGACCTATCGATTATGGGAAACGAACGAAATGGGCAGTCCTGGCCAGTGCTGATCTTGTAACGTGCACCCTTCTTCTATTCTCTGGCTTGGCGCGAGGAATATTCTGGTGCAAAACTGGTTGGCTAGAGTATGATGCCTTCGTGCATCTTCCCCTTGGCTCGATTTCATCCAATATCACCGTATGGGCTACCGTGTGCGTCACCATCGATAGACTTGCAATGGTCTGTAGGTAAGATAAAGAAAGAAAGAAAAAAATAAACTAATATTTGCCTAAAATTTATTAAATTCATCCAGAAAAAATTAACATCAATTCTATATTACGTACGTCATATCGATTTTACACATTGTGAACTCTGCAGAGAAATCGTATTCCATGAACCTATTAAATACTCATTAATAATGAATTCATTGAAATTATAACAATTGAATGTATAATTGATTATATCATTAATTGTTGCTTTTCCTATTGATAAATTCCTTATTGTATATAACAATACAATAAACTCTCAAAGGGTTAAAAAGGGAAGAAAATTTAACGAGGAAAGTTCTTTTGTTTTACTGTTAGCCAACCAAGTTGCAAGGCTCCGAAGTTTTGTAGCCAGTACATCGCACGAAGGATGATGATCGCTTCAACTTTCTTCTCTATAGTCATCAACGTTCCCTACTGTTTTATGTACAAGTACAACGAGCGCGGTGACTTAATGACAACGGGATTTTTTCATTCTACGTAAATTTCATGTCTCTTTTTTTATATGTATACTATATAACACCATTACGGATATTAATTAATTAAACGCGTCGTAACAGGTTGTATAAACTTCAGAATTGGCTTCAGCTGATGATCTTTGGCCTTCTACCAGCCATATTCTTATTCATCGCTAACAGCATTATGTGCATCAATATGATAAGACTGCTCAATCAAAGAAAACAATTGTTGAAACGGTGTAAAGCCAAAGAATGTAACCAATTGAGGGTACGTCAATTTAATATTTTCAATATTTATATGTGCATGCGTATGTGCATCTCAGAAAGAAAACAAAGAGAAAAGCTTTTGCTAGAGGTTATTCTATCAACTTTTATCGTGATGCTTTCTCGTTTCTTAGGATCAAACAAGATTGACCGTGATGCTGGTAGGCGTCGCATTCGTTTTCGTTATCGGCGAAGTTCCAACACACTTGGCCTCACGGCGTAGCGCAGTTTCTCTTTTATACGATGGCGATCTAACCATCGTTCACGAGATTTTTCTCGAAAGGTGATCTCCGAATCTTTTCCTTTCCTATCTCATAAAATAGACATCTGAACTAGGACATCTAATTTTCTAAATTCAAAATTCTATTAGCTATTTCAATAATTTAATGACCTTAATAACATCGTCTTTTCTTTTTTTGTTTACAGATTTCGTATATACGCGACCCTCCTTAACGCGATCTCCAGCTCATTCAATTTCGTGCTCTACTCCCTATTGAGTCCACACTTCCTCTGTCATTTGAAACAGGCCCTCTGTAAAAAATCCGTGCCACAGAAAAGTAATCAAAACAATATAAACACGATCGTTTCGCGAAATCAAATAACGAATGGATCGTGCTGCGATTTGTTCTAATTTTTTTATTCAATTTATATGTATACATACACGTATACCTTATTTCATATTGTAACTGATTGGTGCAGTTATTTTATTAATTAACAGATTTCACGCTTTAACGGTAACATATATATATATATATATATGATAATGAAATTTCATTATTAATGAAAATAAAGCTTGTAACTTATTTTATCATCATAATTATAAGACTATTTAACTAATCGTAATATCGTTGAAACTTTACTTTCTTTGGCATAATATTATGAATAATAATACTATTTTTATTAATACCATTTCTGTTGTTATCACTTTTCTCTTTTTGACGAAGAAACATTCGATTTGCTAGTACAAAAACCGATCCCTCGTCATCGTTAATTCCGCGTTCATCATTCAATTTTTTCCACTTGGGATCCTTGAGTGGAACCGTCAGAAAAAGTTCCGAGGCAGCTGGCAAGTTCCTCTTAGGTGATGTTGATCCTTTACGATGATAAAAAAATTCTCTAATAATGTAGTAAAGTAATTCAAACATACTTATGACCGAACCTCCGAGACAAAGTCCAAAGATACCACCGAAGGATGCTGGAAATAAAAAAAAAATCTTTCATGAATAAAAAAAAAAAAGAAGCTACAAAAAATTCATATTTTCTTTTTATTGCTTACCGAGTAGTGTGTCCCAGCTCATAATATTCTGCGTACGATATTCGATATATGAAATTTTGCGAAAGTAAACGTAAACGAAGGAAGCGTTTTTGTTGTTTATGTTATGACTGCAACCAAATACGATGAAATAAAAAAAGAAGATAGTAAGATATTGTTAGATTTGAGGAAACGAGTAATAGTAAGGAAGAAAGCAATTTGATGTCTTTCTTACGTTATTTCAGAATTATATCCGACATCTTCAACGGCTATACTCTCCGATACGACATCGTAAAACGTATCAGAACATTGTGGCAAGCAATTGCATTCGCTATTAAACGATGTTTCATATGTCGAAAGAGTTCCTATAATCGTAAAGAAATATCGTTTATAGCTGTTCAACGATTGTCGGTTTTACATTGAACTAACTTTAATTCCAATAAATTTCAATTTGATTTGCTCTATTTTCAAAAATAAAAAAAAAATCAAGAAATCTTATTTTTATTATTTTATTTTTCTTACTTCGATGATTCAAAATACAATCTATGTCCGTAAGAAAGCAAGTCCTACTATTTTCATCTGAAATAGAAAAGAAGAAAAATAAAAAGAAGAGAGTGAGAGAGAAAGAGAGAGAAAATATGATATATTTGGGTTAAGGGTTTATACGCAGTTAGAATTTCAAAACATCAATTTTTTTGCATTTTCGGAATGTACATGTATTTGAGTATATTACCTGAAAATTTCAAACCGATCTGGTAAATATTTTCAGAGATATACCCATATTTGTAAGGACGCTTTAGAAACAATTTTTCACGCAAAATTTTGGTCGAAAATTCATTCAATTTTTTTTTACATAGTCGCCATTTTATCAAAAATTAAAATTTTGACTATTCCTTCAATCAATCCCAAGATTCATCTATCCACTAAAAAAATCTGACCTATTTTTGACTTCAAAATAATCCAAGTCTTTTTTTGGAGGACCTTCGGGATATCGTCTACAGGAGCAGTATATATCAATATTTTTACATGATCTAAGTGTCATTAGTAACTTAAAAGTAGACACTATCTGAATAATTATTACTTATATTTATTTAATAAAATCCCTTTCTATAAAAAATTATTAAAAAAACGTCTTTTTTTGGTCTTACAACTGCGTATAACCCCTTAAGGCTGTTCTCTACCTCTATATAAAATTATCAAAACTAAAGTTTACGCTATTAATAAACTTATTAATAAATATATTTCATAAGAAATAAAGTTTTTTAAAAATTTATAAACCCTCTTGTCGGCTTGAATCTTCATCTTTGAAATGAGATCTCTCTCATAAAAATCGGTTCAAGAATTCAATTGAAAGTCATATTTTATGTGTAAAACATTGTACAAACAGGTGCGATGAACAGCCTTAAGCCCATAATCGATCGTTATACCTACTTGGGTAATAAAATGGCAAGCAACCGCAATATTTATGCACGCGCATATAAATACAATTCGAAACGCAAGATTGAAAACTATAATTTTTCAAACCCCTCACCTGTAACACGTCAATTTATGATATCGTATAATGTATGTTATATTTTATGCTTGAGATAAACACACGCACAATTACATCGGCCGCATTGGCATTACCAAAAATAGAAAGTTAAATTTTTCGAACAGGAAGAAAAGTGGATCATAAATATGATATACGAGCCAGTAAAGTGTTAGGAAAACTTGATAGGGGTAGGGAGGTAATAATATTTCATAGATAATGTCTATAAATCTTATTTGCATATGATCTCATATATATATATTCATATCTTACAAACTAAATCAATCATTGAAAGTATGAACAACACTTTTTAGGTATTAACTCGATACAGACCTCGTTTTCGAAGATACACATGCGTTTTTTTAAAGGAAGCTCTCGTAAATTATGTGAACTATCCGTCGTCATACCGGAAATACCAACCCCTATGGTATGTCCAGGCAATATAGTGATCGAATGAATCCCAATATCCGGATAATCGTTTGGATCGTGGATTAATACGGTGGCACCCGCAAAAGGACTATTAGAACTCTTGTAATGTTCAGCTTCGATGTTTAAGGCTACTGCTAAACCTACATCGCGCCCTGATCCAGGAGCTTTCTAAATTGACGATATTTTTATTTATACTGATTAATGATGATTACAATTCCTATAATACCTGAATCTCTCCAATTCCTGGTAACTCCTCTGATGGTATGTTAGACCGATCGCTATCTTCTGATGTATTTTTTAAATCGTAATTATCGTATCTATTCAACAAATATAAGAGAATAATTATTACATAATCAATAATTATATTAA
>JACGTP010000695.1:0-20773 GCA_023678845.1 Mischocyttarus mexicanus
TGCATAAACTTATTTTTTATGTAATATATATTCTATATTAATCGATCCAGGTGAATATTGAAATAATTATTAAAATTAACTTTCGGTATTTATCATGTCAAGGAATATTGATTGACGTCATTAAAATTTTCGTAATATTCACGCAGATCGATAGAAAAGAAAAAAAAATTAAAATATTATTAATTGAATATATATACATATTATTTTTTCATGCAATTTACACATCGATCTTCGGGATATTTAAGAATAAATAAAGAAGAGATCCCTTAAAGAACAAAAAGATTCTCACAACTCTTGGTTTTCCGTTTGAAACCAAGCAAGTGTTTTAAAATTCTCCTCCGGTGTTTACTTCTTTTTTGTCTCGTAGCTTGATTTCGATCACGTTGAGGATTTAATTTTATTTGCGCCAAGATACCGACAAGAAGTTCATCGACATGGTGAGCCAATCCCGACGATGTTTCGATGAATTTGCAACCACAGCTGTTCGCCAATCGTCGGCCGGCTGTCAACGTGATCGAACGATTTTACTGAATTGTGGATATTTCGTGTTTGTCATAATATTAATTATCTTTAGTACCGTGTATTGAATATATATTTAATATGTATGATATAACAAAATAATAATAATAATAATAATAATAATAATATGTATAAACGTACGAACTAACGCATGAGCATTTACATACATCAATGCAGGGTACCCAAAAACGGGATGAAAAAAAGTTAACATAAAAACTTATGTTAGAAAATTAAAAGGGGACACTATATTGTTCTAATTGATAATACAATAGTATTTCATGAAAAAAATGATTCTATCTTTTCTTAAAAAAATATTAGAATATCTATTATAAGTTTGAAAGTTTTAATTAAATTTTGTATGGAGGGCCTAATACCGCACAGTTACCTCTAGAATTGCCAAGGAAACGTGCGATAAAAACCTAAACTAACTTATTTTCTAACTTCAAGAATTTCATCTTGGGTAATACTGGCGGCTACGTTTACACTATAATTTTACTGTGAAAAAAATTGTTATGTCTTGTCTTGAGAAAACTTTGAAAAAGAATCAGAAATATGGATAACAATGATTCATATTTATGCTTAATATATTATAATTCTAAAGTTGTATAAAAACAAAAACGGACATGAAAATTTGAACACGCAAAATGTATTTATTAATACATTAATATATTAATAAATATTTATATATTTATATATAAAGGAAAGACTTAATTACGTAGGGGAGTATAAATTTGGAAGGTTTAGTTATTCGGATGATAATAATTTCTAAGTAAATGAAAATATGTTAATGAATGTATTATACTCTACTCTGAGTTTTGATTTTTCGATTCAGCAACGATAATAAAAGCAGGATCCTAATCAGACGATATGAGACAACGAAGTTGCATGTCGTGAATGTTAATAGTTTGAAAATTGAAAGTTCCTACGGATTTACTTACCCACAGAAGGGACCTCCCGTTTCCTTTCAAGATCGACCTTGTTCCCGACCAGGATGACACCGTGGCTCACCATATAGTCACTCTTCCAAAGATAAAGCAAAGTTTCCTCTGCCATCTTCAAACTCCTTTGGTCTACCACAGAATAGACGACAACGTAGACATCTGGATTGTAGGTCGAACAAAACGTCTCGACCTCGAATCAATGGAATATCGAATTTCAATCCTAACAGCGATCCAATGAATGTGTTCATATTTGATTTCAATTTAGATAATTAATGGTATTTCCTTACCGACATTTCCGAAGTCGGATGATCAATGATTTCCAATTCAGTTTCTTGACCGTCGAGCATAACGGAAACACTTTTCTGACCGTATTCCTCGTCTGATAAGAGAATTAGTTAGAATTATTCTCACGCACGCATACACACACACACACACACACATATTAAGAATAATATTTTTGTATAGAATTATTTACCTAATGAGGCATCGTAAGCGCAAATGTAATCGCTCGTCGTAAATTGTGCCGTCAGGGCGGTTTTACCAACCCCAGACGCACCTAGCATGCCAACTTTGTAAGTGGCAATACGTTCGTTACTCGTCTCTTCCTCTGTTTCGATTCCAGAGAGTTGCGAAGCCGAACTAGGACAGAAAGAAAGAAAGAAAGAAAGGTCTTTGTAAAGTCAAAACAAACAAACAAAAAACAACATTGTTTCGATTAATCTTTTTACGGCTTATCCTTCATTAATTTATTATAAAAGATCGAAGTCCTTTGATGTCGCTTTGACTTTTCATGCAATAAATAAAAAAAAAGGGAAAATATATTTTTCCTAGAGTTTCAAGTACGCTGAAATAGGAAAGAAAATATGTCGAGTCTTGTTTTTCTTTTACCTAAGTAATCGAGCTTCTCTTGTGCTACTGCAACTAGTGCCACAAGAGGTAACGCTGTTGATACTTTTACTACGACGGCTCTTCAAAGAATCTCCGAGATTGAATACGCCATTCGCTGTAATGGAGAACGATCGTAATCTGTAATATTCGACGGTATCTTCGGTTTCTCCATCTTCACCGCCACCACCAGCACAGCCACCACCGCGTTTAGTTTCTGCCAACATTGGCTGTAAAATTCAAGAAAACGGACGGAAATGTACGAGTATATTTGAGTATTCAAAGAAAATTGCGTGAGAGACGATGTTCCGGGGCTTGAAACAATACTACTGGCAGACTTTCAAACGTAGATTAAGGTCATAACGAATCCCTGATGCGACTAATACTATGCGCTAATTGAATTAGATCTCTCTCTCTCTCTCTCTCTCTCTTTCTCGGCGATTAGTCAGCTGATTTTTCTTAACCCTCTATAGTATCGTATGACTTTGCAATCACAGACTGATATAGCGATATTTGCTTATTTTCATTTCATTTCATTTTGTTATGCACTTCGCGACAATACTGGTACAAATGGTTGAAAGTTTATAAATCGATTATCGTTCGATTTAATCGAAAATTCAAAGAGAAAGAAAGATCAAAAATTGAGTCTCGATGTCTCCTCGATCGTGATTCGTTTCTTTCTATAATAAAATTCGCGGGGCGAATGTCGTTGGTAATCGGTGATCTGTCATTAGTGTCGCAATATAGTAGAAAATTGTTAATCATCTTCGTTTATGTGAGAAAATCAAAAAAGATTTTCGAAAGTTATTTCAAAGGTTTGGCAATAAGAGCTGGCGATGTTACCGTTTATGAATGCAAAGAACCTCCTATCCTTTGTTCGATCTCGATCCAATCAATTCAAAATTACTATCACAACGACGAGAAAATCAACGTGATCGTTTACGTCGGTCCAATATCAGAGCGATAAGTTTTGCTCCTAGATCTTATTCGTAAAATAAGACACTTTATTTTCTCTTTTTTTTTACTCTCTCTTCAAAGTTATTCTTCTTTTTATTATTCGTCACACTTTGATCCTTTGATCATTCTAATCATCATCGGTATGGAAGTACCTAATTTCTCGGATCTCGGTAAAAGTGCACGAGATGTCTTCAAGACAGGTTATTACTATGGTAAAGGTCTCTTTAAATTAAACGTCAAGTCAAAGAAAACTGGTATATTCGAAATGACCAGCGACTTGTTTCTAAATGCTGATGCTTTGAAGGTGTGATTAATAACGTGTACAATTTTATTCGGATCTATTTTAATCTATAGATTTTTAATTTCCTTCATTCTTTTATCCTACGTTTTGGAGATATCAAAATTTAGTTTATGTTGTCTTTTTTTCATAGTTGAACGGTCTCTTAGAAACTAAATACAATACTGAAAACTATGGAAACTTTGTACAAAAATGGACATCCGACGGAACGGCTTTTTTAGGCTGTGAAATGACTGGGCAAGTTCTCGAAGGTCTTACCCTGTTATCCGAGTTCTTTTATAATCCGCAAACTACATTTAAGGGCATGAAGCTCGATACAAAGTACGTCAACGATAGAGTCAATGGAATTTGTTCCTTAGGTTAGTATTATTTTCTTTTCTCTCTTTTATAAGAACATTTATATTTATACGATATATCGATTTATAAAAGACAATGATTTAAATGGACGAGAAATATAATTCGTTAATGCATATATGTACATTATTCCATTGTCTGTTAAAAATCCAATAATCCGATTTCTGTTAGTAATTTTTCCAATTTGAAATTTACTTCTCAATCGACCGTACAAAGAAATATCCAACAATAAAATATTCCTTTACGAACTAATTTTATTGATATTCTATTCCTCCTTCTCCTACATAAAAAAAGTTAGCGAACTCTATTATCAGTACGAAATAATATTTTTCTTATTTAATCATAACTCTCACGAGATAAGTTTTATGTTAAAATACAACGTCACAAAATTCAATCATATTTCTCACCCTTTTGCGATAATTGCCGTTAAAAGAGTGAAAGGAGAAAAGAAACTTTACTGTTCGCCAGGAAACTTAATTACTTAACTTCGTAGATTTGATTTACGATAAACACGTGCCACTTACACACGGAACAGTTAATAACAGTTGTTAGTTTAGCGCAACAGTAAAGTCTGAGATTAGGACCGATTAAAATGTTTAAGTCTTTCTTTCAAATATCATATTTTCCATTTTATATTAAAAATAGAATTTACGTCACTTTGAATAATATCTCGTCGTGATTTTACAACGAAGATAAATTCGTAAGTTAGTTAAATTCGAAGGGAAGAAGCAATATTAATTATGATCCAATTTGGAGACTGAAAAAGACTAATGAATAAGTAAGAATTGCTTAAGTGCATTAAATCTTCTAACCTTTCCGATATTTAATATCAATTATTTCTTGCAAGCGGTATTTGTATTTATTTATTCGACGATGAGTTCGAGAAAAAGAGAAAGAAACATTTTCTCGATAATATTCCAACTATTTAATTTGACTTCTTTACCCACAGCCAACGACAACTTAGATTCAAATATAAATCTTTACGGTGCAATTGTCACGAAGTTTAAGGAACTTTTCGTGGGTTATCAATGTGGTTATAAGACAGCTACCAAAGAGCTTACGAAAAATGATTTAGGATTAGCTTTCGGCTACCGAGACTTGGCGTTCCATTTGAGATGCACTTTGATACCGCATGAGTTTGGTGGTTCTGTTTTGTATAAAGGTTTATTATTTACTCTAATATTTCCTATAAGTGTTAAAAAGATTCTTTAATTTATATTTATCTATCTTTATATTTTCGTTACAATATATGTATAAGCAAGTGCGCTTTATGCATGAGGTAATATAATTCAAAGATTACCGATATAGAAATAAATTTTATTAACACATCCCCACCCCCACGGTAATATCGTTTATTGTTTTTTCTACTAAAGTTAATTCAGACTGGGATATCGCATTGAATGGAATATCGGCGAAAAGCGGAGGATGGCATGAATGGATGCTTGGTGTAGCAGCGAAATACAAATTAGACGAAGATTCGATCCTACGATTCAAGATGAACAGTGCTATGCAATTGGGTACGAGCTTGCAACTAAAGTTGAACGAGAATGCGACGGTCTCATTTTCGTTTTGCTTCGATTGTACAAATATTAACAGAGGAAATCACAAAGTTGGCATGGCGTTCTACCTAGAAGCTTGAAGATGTCAATGGTTCTTATTGAATCATATTTCACATATGATTTTATTTTCACAATCACGGTCAATCGTTATAACTTTTTAGTTAAACGATTCCAACGAACGTTACGAATTTTCGCGTCATTTTACCATGCCGCGTAATAAGAACGTATTTATTTCTAATGATATCTGTCCTTGTTAAATAAAGAAAAAGAATACCTTTTTACGGCGAACAACGAAACGATTTACTTAAATTAATTTAACTGAAATTTTGAACGCGTTTTCGAGCGACGTTGTTCATTATGAAAAATCATTTGTTAACATATACAAAATTATTCACCTTGATGGCCATGATTATTATTATATTTTAATTGTTTCTGCATCGATTAATAAAGAGGGATGTGATATGAAAAGCGATTTAATTTATCGTTCGTATTCCTATCGCAGATATATTAAATACTATCGAGATAATATTTTCAGATAATAATAAACCAAGAAATAAATGTCGTCATTGTACTTATTTAGTTTCATATTTTCATACGGGTTGGGCTTAATCGGATCTATTTATATTATTTCTATATAAATTGAAGCGATAGAACACTCACCCTGTGTCGTGGTACTGCTGGCATACTACTTGTTCTACCACGATATTGTCTTGACAAAGGTACACGAGATCCTGTTCCTTGTCCAACTGAACCAGCAGGACTGGTAGGACTCGGACCACCAGGACTTGTCCCTGGACTGACAATAAGATGGGAAGATGTAGAAGCTGCTCCAGGACTTACAGCTGGGGTCAAGCTTGGACTTCTCAACGACGGTGAGAGGTGTCCCCAAGGACCCGCTTCCGCCTGTAAAAATCTGAATTCCCCCCCCCCCCCTCTCTTAAAGTCATGATCGATTTTCTTATTGTTCTCCACTTTGATTCGATGCAACGCCCATATCATATTTAATAAAAAAAAGTAAAGCTAAAAAAATTGCTTATTTTAACTTGGTGCACTGGTTTTTTTTCTTTTTCTTTTCAATATGTTTGAAATATTGGATGGAAAAATGTATCGTTATATAATACTTCGTATTTGTTCGCTCCTACACCGTTGTTATAACCGTGATCAAATTTATTTATAAATAACACGAACGTATGGAAAAATATGCGTTAAAAAATCTCTCGATTGTGATGAAATTTAACAATTTTGATTTATCAACTTGTAATAAAATATTTGTTTTTTTTTATCTGGAGTTATGGAAAAATACCTGTGTAGGTCGGGTGTAGGTCTGGCAACAGCTATACTAGAACTTCTTCGTCGAGTGGGCGTTGGCGATTTTGGTCCATCCAACATTCCGTGTCCACCGGACAAGGAGCTACGATGAAATTGTACCTCGATTTCGCTACTTCGTCTTTGGAAAGCCCTTTTGTTCCATTTTCTGGCCTTTGTATCAGTACCGGAACTCTCCTGCTTCCTGAAATGCCCAAGATAAAACGATGCTTCAGATTCCCCCTTTAGAAATCAACGATGTTCTCCTATTCTCGTTAGGAGGGAACGATTCCCACGTGCAATCACACTGATAAAATAGATTCTTCGAGGCGTGTTCCTTTCTTTTCGAGGGATCCTTTCGAACGTAATACAAATTTTATTTTTGTACTTTTTATTCTCAATCTGACCTCTGGCATATTGAATATTATAAATCTGATACTATTATATTTGAAGACTTAACCATGGATTTGTAAATAATACAATCTCATATGTGGAACTGATACGCGTAGACATTTTATATAAAATATTTGACAATTTTAACTTGCTTCTCTCATTCATCGCGTTAGATGTATTCGTCGTATTTCGTCTTCTGAACAATGCTAATATATACACGTATGCATAATATGTAATACACTCACCAGCAGTGCACACACTCATACACATATGCATATCACTTGCATAGGAAGAAAACACGCACACGCGTATATGCGACGCGAAATAAATTACATACTTAATCTAATTTCGCTGTTACCTATCTCGGTGTTCGAATAAGGCTAACGATAAATATGAAAACATCTACGAAATATACTCGACAGACACCGATCATATGGTATATGATGGTCAATGTATGTACAAGTTCGTTGACGAGATTTTTAATAGAATAAATACGACAACAGTCGAATGCAAACACCTGCCGAAGAGTGATGTATGTATAAATAAAACATCGAATTATACATATATATATATTATTTTCAAGCAGTGCACATACTTGCGCGCATATATGCATATAATTTGCAATTCCCTTGTTAGATTTTCTTTTCTTTACGAATTCCTATGGTGGTACGAAAGAAAAATATTACTATGAAATATTTTCTATGCGATATTATAAATGAAAATAGCACAAGTCGTAAGACAATTTCTTGCTGAATTTTTCGAGGACGGTTTTTAATATGAGAGTTCTTTTACTCAAATTCATTTCTACCACACATTCGCATACACAGGCGAACATGCTCTCGCAAATACGTTAACAATGCTCACATATATACGGGAAATATATATTAATGTGAGAATATGAAAGAGGTAGAGTCAAGCTTGAATGCATTTTATAGGAGGTTAAGTAGGGTGCAGTGCGCAGAATTTATGATTAGACGACTAAATCTCGTACAGTTAGAATAGTATTTGGGTAAGCAAGGATGACTTGCTAATTGCCGAGGGGTAAAGCTCTTTTTTCTTACATTACATTCACCAATTCTGCCATTTCAACTGAGAAAGAGAGAGAGAGAAAGATAGAAGGACAAAAAGAGAAATCGATTTTCTGATTTCCCAAGGAAAATAAACAAAATGTAACGTTACTAATTATAAATTAATTTAATCCTTTGTTTAGACAATACGTCGAGATTTCTTACCGTTTTTCGCGATCAATATTTTTAATTAATTTTATGTCATGTTAAAGAACAATACTATGAACGATTTTTATGATTATAAAGGCTCGATTAACTGCTAATATAATAGTCCCCTGTATTTAATGATCTAATGAAAGATCGATCTCCGTTTTATCTCCTATATTTTCATACGGTATCAATTTAACGCAAGAATAACTGTTTAATCGTTACTTAATCATCTGTGTTTGTGATTCTATTTAAATTATTTCTCGTCTAGACAATATAATTGTTTAAAAATTGGACCAGAAACTTGTTAAAACTGTTTAAAAAAGACAAATAAACTAGGATAATTATTTTCATGGCTGAAATTTATTATATTAATCGCAATTCCATAAAAATCTAATCATTTTACGTATAGTCCTTTCTACTTATAATTCTTAACGTTTCTATTACTTTGAACTAACGTTTTTCGTTATTTCTCATTATTTTAAAATCTCAGACTATCGTAATAAGAAGAAAGCATAAATAAAAAAATAAAATAAAGGAAAAGGAATTACGATTCGTTTACAGCACTTCCAAGGATGATGACGCTTTCATCTCCAACGATGAAAAAAGTGAAGGAGCATTAACAAGATCCTTGTCTGCTTTAAGCAAGACATTTTACTAGGACGTCTAATGTTTTATCTATAAAACAGTCCTTTAGTAATCGTTCTTTTTCATCTTGACCTTAGCTACTTTCTATTTTAATTCGATTTAGGGCTCGAAATAAATTCTTCGAAAGAAACCTCGTTATGATTATTTGCAAGTGAAAAAAAGAAAATTATTTTAATGAAATTTAGCGATATTTAAATTTGATGTTACCATAAATTAAATAACGATGCATGAAATAAACTACTAAACTATACTAAATTAAATTAAAACTAGCTTTGCTTTTTCCTAACAAGGCACAAGTTTTTTGATACAATAAATATCTGACATTATTTTAAATATTCTTACAAGTTATAATTCTGTTCTCGATATGGGTAAGATGTTATAACAAAAAATTAGGAAATTGCTTTATTTTGAAACCGGATTGAAATTGGAATAAATCAAATAATTACTTACAATCAGTTAATTTTTGTAACTGTGTGTAACTTAATTTTTAGTAAGCAAATATAAATACCTGTGAACATTTAAATTTTGGTAATTAAATCTACAAAGATTTGTTTGGTATATACTTTAGCTCTATCTTATTTAAAAAAAAATTTGAAAAATGTCCAGATCTCACCTCGGTATTAGTTTGTCTTCGAGCATGGTTGGTATATCGTCGCTATCTTCTGTGACAGCAGCAAAGAAATCTTGAAACTTGTCCGGAAAATTGCTGGGTGTGCAATTATTCATGGAAATATGCTCGAGAACTGTCGAGGCTCGTTTTTCAACACTGACCGCATAGTTGTCCGATTTAGTGGATGCTGCCATTCAAAATGAACTAACGAAAGTTATCAAAATAAATACAAGTATCACTTGGACGCTCACTGAACTTTTAATCCTGAAGAAAAAATCTTAATAAAGTTTTTGCCTCGATCACATCCATTTCATGACTCGAATCATCGATGACATTCGTCGTTTTAACTTGAAAAGAAAGATTATCGAAAACGTTGATTGATGATCGTCAATGTGTTTTTAACAACACAAATAAGTTTGTCCAAGTTTTTAATTTAACGTCTAATCGATTTTTCAAGAGCTCGAATTTCCTCTTATCGAGAGCCACGAGGTCCCGGAGACGCAACAGGATAACGTTCAAAAGTGAACGAGGGAGGTGGTAAATAGCAATAAGAGTAATGAATCTAGCTTCGCGTTCCAGCTAGGTCTTGCTGAAAACTGAAGCTTGCATGTACGTTCTTGCGCGTCATACCACCTCCGTTGTGTTCATCTGACAACGCTTGCGCAATCGTGACAAGGCCTGAAAGTTCGCCAAACGAATCAACTGACAAATGTAGAATAACTCATTGACGAATGTACCGATTCCTTTTATTTTTCTTTATTCCCTCACACCCCTCTCACCTTTAGAACTACTCTTATTCGAGACTAATTTTCGATTCATGTAATACGTTAAATAACATCGTTTCTTTCTCCTTAACTTTGCGATACCATTTTTCTTCTTTCATGAGATACGACGACATGTTTCTTTAAAAAGTTCTTCTCCAGCATCGTTTCACATTCGTATATATAGAAATAAGAATTTCTTGTATCTCTGTTCAAATATTGACCTCCAATGTGTATTTAGATCGAATTTATTTTCTAGACGAATAAATGATAAAATAATTCGTTGAAAGATTTGGAAATATCATAGATAGATGAGTTTTACGAAAATAAGACATTCTTCTTCTCGACCGGGTAAAACGATCTACTTGTTGGCACGGAAAATAAAAGATATCGATTAATTTTATACAAAATTATAAACATTTTCATGAATTATATTTTGTTAAGTATTTAATTAAAGGTGAATTTTCAAAGGATATACATAAAGGATAGTTTTTAAATTTTACCATCTTTGAAGATGAACGGTTTTTTAAGATGAAACAAAATTGACGAATCCGTATTTCAATGAAGATGTACAGAAAGTAAGATCGAAGATCGATAATATTTGTATTTGATCATCCTACAAAATGTTATCATATCATCCTATATCGATTAAGTATTTAACCATGTGTCAGCTCAGTAAATAAACAAGCAAGAGAGTCGACAATTTCTTTAATATCATTATCTTTGGCAACTTGATACGAAAGAAATTCATTATACTCCTGTCATCATCTTCGAATTCCATCTTTATTCTAACACGAGACGAAGATGAATGCTTGTGGTGAAGCTCGTAAAACCGTTTCTTCGTCCGGAGTTGGATATCGATTATATATTAGGAAAACGTATGAAGTTTATACGTGACGCACACCATTCCATAATTCCTTCGTCAAAATCATCTGATACCTAATTTTTCTCTAATATCAAATGAAATATTTTTTTTAAGGTGAAAGTGACAGATATTTAATTTTTATTCGAGAACACTAATTAATCGATTATTTTATTAAATAACTTTCAACAAGTCTCACGCGAGTGATCAGAGCAATAAATTAAATTACAATTAACTCGTTCATTATTAGTTCAATATAATCAGCTAATTTTGTCATTTTACTCTCCCCTTTCCTCTACTAATACCTTTTCACCCTATTCAATACTACCAAAGAGGTTGTGCGTCTTTTGACCACCTTTTTGCAATCAACAGCATATGGGTTTTGTTTTGTCGGACGGACTAGCCCCATTTATTTTATTAACTGTGCCCACATTGCTTGACTTTAATAATCGGTCGGGAACTAGTAATTAAATAATTAAGCGAATGATGTTTTATAAATATGCATTTAGATACATACGCACAATATTTGTCCCCAAGTTAAAATGAAGAAAAAATAATTTCACATTTATTACGAGCAACAAGTAATTAGAAAAACGTGTTACTTGGTATTATATGCTTCGAGCTCGTTAGATGTAAACGATATTACTATGATCGACTCGCTGGTTAAAATCGATTACATCAACCTAAAATTGAAATTTTAATGATTTTCTAATTTTACCATTTCCCTATCGAGTTATAACTCAAGATAAATAAATTTTATATAGAAATACAATTAATTCATTATAAAAATAAATAATAAAATACAAAATATATATATTTCATGTAATTTATTTTATCTATTTTATTGATCACCCCCCTTACCTCATTTAATATTTCATCCTATCACTCTTCCCCCTTGGGTTACCTACTCTGATAGAAAAAATAATTTGGTAAAATATTATTCCGATAGAAGGCATCTCTAAGGATCCAAACCCCACGAATAAAGCGATTACTGGTACAACCTTTACATCCACCAAAAAACATATTTCCAAACTCATGTGCGTAGCATATTTCAACAAAACAAATTCTATTCTACAGTGTTTTCGTTTGAAATATATAAACTAACAAACGTTTCACTGATTTTACATCCCCTTACCTATGTTTGTCCCTCCCTGGGTAAAATCCGAAGATCGATGGTCTACTCGATGGTCTTTGGAGCCAAGCGGGAACCATCGAGAACCATCGTTTTCATATATTCACCTTATGTCAGCAGGAGCAGTCTCGAGAGAATTAGGAGAGATAAAAAAGGAAGGTTACACGGGTTTCCCAAGATTCTGGATAAAGAACGAGGTTAGCTATTGATACTATGACGGTGACGTTGGCAACTCTTTCGAAATAAGACGACCACACGGACACACATACACGTATATAAAATACGTAAGTAAGTAAGTAAGTAAGTAAGTAAGTAAATAGTAAGTAAGTATATACACACATGGACAAGTTTTCAAGAAACAATGGATACTATTTTTAGATACCTTACCTCAATCACTTTCGATTTTTGGCACATGCACTTTTGAAGAGCACTGCCTGGTGGAAGCGGAATAAAAAACATCATCGAAAGAGCCAAAAGATGGTTTATAGATAATGAGAAATTTCGGATCGATAAACGTTTCGTAGCCTAATTAATACCTTGATTCAAGATAAAAGAATATTTGATAAGCTAGAGTTAAGGCTAATGTGTCCAATCAGTTTTACCAGAGTATACCAATGTATACGTATTAGAAAATTCTTAAATATAAAAAAGATGCATAAGAGTAGTAGACATATGCTAAATAATTGTTAAATTATTATAGAAAATGTATATTATAAATCAAAAAGCTCGGAATATAAGTTCGATGTATGCCGTATTTGAAATCCATTGGTATACTGGCTCGATATCATCTATGACAGTTTTATTTTCGAAAGTTGTTTACATGATTATCGGAGGGGATTAATTCTATTAATCTCGAATATTATTCTCATTACACATGAGCTACTCTTAGAAGATTTTATTCTAAGCGCATGTGCGTCAGTGAAGTGCATGTGTGGATACAGTGCAGTTATGGATATGGATATACAGCATTGGATACAAGAACAAAGTACATCTAAAAGTAAGCTGACCATAATTTTTAACCTTTTTAACATTTGTCCGAGCATGGTAGGATTTTCAATAAAAAATCTAATAGGTAATGATAACTTTTAACGAAATTCCTACAACTACTGATGAAATCCTGTAATAACGTATGAAAGTGTGAGAGAGAGAGATACGTGATAAAAGGGCGCGCTATGTGTGTGTGTGTGTGTGTGTGTGTGTGTGTGTGTGTGTTAAGAAGTATCAAATTCGTAGAAAACTTTGAACAGAATCAATTTATGATAGTACGAAAAACTTCGAAGGCGTTTGTGATGAAAACGATCGATAACGGTTATCGTGGTTGTTGCCATGGTTACATCAAAGCTCGTTTATTAATGCTTGAGTATGATTATACGATCACATTTTTCTTTATCAATGATTCATCTCTAAATAGCATCGATTAACCCTTTACGTTGGAGACTTTTTCACTGGGAGCTATCAATAAATGGGAACGATTTGTCACATGTTTGATGTATTCTCTTACAGCTAACTTAAAATAACTTTACATAACTAATTAACATGTTTTACACTATGCATCATTATTAAATAATAATTTTAATAAATTCATTAAAATATGTATTCTGTTTTTTATTTTATATTATATAACATTATTAAGTTCTTCGAAGGAAACGTTTTTGCAGCGAATTTCATCTGGAGCGAAGTTTATATGAAATTTGAAGTAGTCGAACAACACGGTAAATAAATTGAATAAGCTGCTACAAAAGGCTCGGTGAAAATAAATATTTGATTTGGCTAACGCGTAGGTAGGAAGAGGTATGCATGTAGATAGTATACGTTTTTTATGCCAATCAGATATATGCGTGGATATCGATTCTACGTTCGCGATATTTGCCTTCATATTATCGTCCGTTATCTGACAACTCTTCCGAATAATTTCAGTATATCTATTTCCATCAAGCATCAGTCTCATTGTTCACAAGAAAAGTCCTATGAATGTTCGTTCGATGCATTGCCGACATTTACGTCTTTTCAATACGCAGTTCACGTTAACTACCAATATAAACGTTTCATCGTTCTTCATGAGTATTCGAGTATTTTTATGCGTTCTAATTGAAAACGTCATCGTTGAAATCATCGACAATTGCTTTATTTTATAGGTAACGATTAACGACACATTGCAATTTATATCTCTCAATATCGAAGTATCATTTAATACAATTGAAAATTGAAAATAATTTTCAAATGGGAATCAATTATAAAAGATCGAGAAAAAAATCTGGATAATAAATTTGTTTCGTTGACTCTTAAAAAAAAAAAAATAAAGCAGGTTAATCGTTAAATATAGGAATAAATTTTGTACATTTTACAGCTGTTCTCGTTCATGTTCGCTATTTTTGAACGTTCGAATTTATATGGAGTAATTCTTAATTCCAATTAGGTGTGGCACGCTGACGAACAATTTGAAGAGAGACAAAGAGAAAGAAATTATTTTCAGCCAGTATTTCATTTAAAACAAAAGATCTTTCATCTTTCTAGGAGCTAATCTTAGATCTCGTCAATCATAAATTCATTCTTCGTTCAAGTAGAGGTAATCTTGATTATGAGTAAAAGGCGACTCTGAGATCTCAAATGTTCAATCTATATTTCGTTGCCCGCTTTACAATTCCTCGGATTTATTTACTTTCTTTTTTTTTTTTTTATAGAAATGGGTCGAGCTCTTCTACATTACGAACAAAATTTGGAATTCCATTGGTTAATTACGAAGCCTAATTATCGCAATATTTCGGATGATATGCGTGTACTCTGCAAAAGGTGATTACCATATTTTATTTATAGTTCTCTTCTTATATTATAAAAGATATAGTTTTTTTTTTATTATTAAAACTTAAACGGGTTTAAAGAACTAATGAAATGAACAAAATTATTCATAGAGATCATAACTTTGACATCAATTTTTCTCCAACAAAATCTACGAAAAATGCTACCGACAATAAAATATCAAATATCAGTTTGTGGGTTGGTCAGCCAACAATGACAAGTGTAATATTATACAGCATCGTTATACCGATAATTTCTGCTCTTGGAATAATTGGTAACACTCTCATTCTTACGGTTATCATGAAAAGATGTTTGAAGACGTCCACATATACATATCTAGCAGGTTAGAAAATGATTTCATTTCCCTCGGTTATGCGATGTGTCACCGTCTTGACAAACAATTTTTATTAGATTGATATCGAAATTATAGAAGGTACGAATAATATTTTCAACGAATTTATTGTTGTCGTATTGTTATGTCGGAGAACGTACTCGATTATCGAGATACTTTATTTTATTTAAGGATAGGTGGAAGGATTAACACTTTTTAAGTCGAAATATAAAAGTTTAAATTTTATAGACGTGTTAACAGTTTAGAAGTCGAGAATAGAGTGAGTAAAAAAAAAGGTAATGTGGAGCTCGCTGTCTCTCAAGTGCTTTGTCTTTGAATTCTCAGAAGCATTCTTTTATAATCTACATGCAATTCAGAGAATTATGATCTTATAACAGCATGATCAGCAAGCAGTCTTAATCCACATATGATTCTTAGAATTGTGAAGGCATAACAGTATGAAAGATATAGCCTATTCTACAATGTATTATACAAGATAATTGATAAATAAATTTAGTAAGCAATAACATTTTTAATATTAACGTACATTCATTTAATCAAATGAATTTGATTGAGTAATATTAATAATAAAAATATGTAATAATAACGATATCAATCTGGTAATTCGTGAGTATTCGTACGAAGTTATTTTCGAACGTTTCGACCTATCGATTATGGGAAACGAACGAAATGGGCAGTCCTGGCCAGTGCTGATCTTGTAACGTGCACCCTTCTTCTATTCTCTGGCTTGGCGCGAGGAATATTCTGGTGCAAAACTGGTTGGCTAGAGTATGATGCCTTCGTGCATCTTCCCCTTGGCTCGATTTCATCCAATATCACCGTATGGGCTACCGTGTGCGTCACCATCGATAGACTTGCAATGGTCTGTAGGTAAGATAAAGAAAGAAAGAAAAAAATAAACTAATATTTGCCTAAAATTTATTAAATTCATCCAGAAAAAATTAACATCAATTCTATATTACGTACGTCATATCGATTTTACACATTGTGAACTCTGCAAAGAAATCGTATTCCATGAACCTATTAAATACTCATTAATAATGAATTCATTGAAATTATAACAATTGAATGTATAATTGATTATATCATTAATTGTTGCTTTTCCTATTGATAAATTCCTTATTGTATATAACAATACAATAAACTCTCAAAGGGTTAAAAAGGGAAGAAAATTTAACGAGGAAAGTTCTTTTGTTTTACTGTTAGCCAACCAAGTTGCAAGGCTCCGAAGTTTTGTAGCCAGTACATCGCACGAAGGATGATGATCGCTTCAACTTTCTTCTCTATAGTCATCAACGTTCCCTACTGTTTTATGTACAAGTACAACGAGCGCGGTGACTTAATGACAACGGGATTTTTTCATTCTACGTAAATTTCATGTCTCTTTTTTTATATGTATATTATATAACACCATTACGGATATTAATTAATTAAACGCGTCGTAACAGGTTGTATAAACTTCAGAATTGGCTTCAGCTGATGATCTTTGGCCTTCTACCAGCCATATTCTTATTCATCGCTAACAGTATTATGTGCATCAATATGATAAGACTGCTCAATCAAAGAAAACAATTGTTGAAACGGTGTAAAGCCAAAGAATGTAACCAATTGAGGGTACGTCAATTTAATATTTTCAATATTTATATGTGCATGCGTATGTGCATCTCAGAAAGAAAACAAAGAGAAAAGCTTTTGCTAGAGGTTATTCTATCAACTTTTATCGTGATGCTTTCTCGTTTCTTAGGATCAAACAAGATTGACCGTGATGCTGGTAGGCGTCGCATTCGTTTTCGTTATCGGCGAAGTTCCAACACACTTGGCCTCACGGCGTAGCGCAGTTTCTCTTTTATACGATGGCGATCTAACCATCGTTCACGAGATTTTTCTCGAAAGGTGATCTCCGAATCTTTTCCTTTCCTATCTCATAAAATAGACATCTGAACTAGGACATCTAATTTTCTAAATTCAAAATTCTATTAGCTATTTCAATAATTTAATGACCTTAATAACATCGTCTTTTCTTTTTTTGTTTACAGATTTCGTATATACGCGACCCTCCTTAACGCGATCTCCAGCTCATTCAATTTCGTGCTCTACTCCCTATTGAGTCCACACTTCCTCTGTCATTTGAAACAGGCCCTCTGTAAAAAATCCGTGCCACAGAAAAGTAATCAAAACAATATAAACACGATCGTTTCGCGAAATCAAATAACGAATGGATCGTGCTGCGATTTGTTCTAATTTTTTTATTCAATTTATATGTATACATACACGTATACCTTATTTCATATTGTAACTGATTGGTGCAGTTATTTTATTAATTAACAGATTTCACGCTTTAACGGTAACATATATATATATATATATATGATAATGAAATTTCATTATTAATGAAAATAAAGCTTGTAACTTATTTTATCATCATAATTATAAGACTATTTAACTAATCGTAATATCGTTGAAACTTTACTTTCTTTGGCATAATATTATGAATAATAATACTATTTTTATTAATACCATTTCTGTTGTTATCACTTTTCTCTTTTTGACGAAGAAACATTCGATTTGCTAGTACAAAAACCGATCCCTCGTCATCGTTAATTCCGCGTTCATCATTCAATTTTTTCCACTTGGGATCCTTGAGTGGAACCGTCAGAAAAAGTTCCGAGGCAGCTGGCAAGTTCCTCTTAGGTGATGTTGATCCTTTACGATGATAAAAAAATTCTCTAATAATGTAGTAAAGTAATTCAAACATACTTATGACCGAACCTCCGAGACAAAGTCCAAAGATACCACCGAAGGATGCTGGAAATAAAAAAAAAATCTTTCATGAATAAAAAAAAAAAGAAGCTACAAAAAATTCATATTTTCTTTTTATTGCTTACCGAGTAGTGTGTCCCAGCTCATAATATTCTGCGTACGATATTCGATATATGAAATTTTGCGAAAGTAAACGTAAACGAAGGAAGCGTTTTTGTTGTTTATGTTATGACTGCAACCAAATACGATGAAATAAAAAAAGAAGATAGTAAGATATTGTTAGATTTGAGGAAACGAGTAATAGTAAGGAAGAAAGCAATTTGATGTCTTTCTTACGTTATTTCAGAATTATATCCGACATCTTCAACGGCTATACTCTCCGATACGACATCGTAAAACGTATCAGAACATTGTGGCAAGCAATTGCATTCGCTATTAAACGATGTTTCATATGTCGAAAGAGTTCCTATAATCGTAAAGAAATATCGTTTATAGCTGTTCAACGATTGTCGGTTTTACATTGAACTAACTTTAATTCCAATAAATTTCAATTTGATTTGCTCTATTTTCAAAAATAAAAAAAAAATCAAGAAATCTTATTTTTATTATTTTATTTTTCTTACTTCGATGATTCAAAATACAATCTATGTCCGTAAGAAAGCAAGTCCTACTATTTTCATCTGAAATAGAAAAGAAGAAAAATAAAAAGAAGAGAGTGAGAGAGAAAGAGAGAGAAAATATGATATATTTGGGTTAAGGGTTTATACGCAGTTAGAATTTCAAAACATCAATTTTTTTGCATTTTCGGAATGTACATGTATTTGAGTATATTACCTGAAAATTTCAAACCGATCTGGTAAATATTTTCAGAGATATACCCATATTTGTAAGGACGCTTTAGAAACAATTTTTCACGCAAAATTTTGGTCGAAAATTCATTCAATTTTTTTTTACATAGTCGCCATTTTATCAAAAATTAAAATTTTGACTATTCCTTCAATCAATCCCAAGATTCATCTATCCACTAAAAAAATCTGACCTATTTTTGACTTCAAAATAATCCAAGTCTTTTTTTGGAGGACCTTCGGGATATCGTCTACAGGAGCAGTATATATCAATATTTTTACATGATCTAAGTGTCATTAGTAACTTAAAAGTAGACACTATCTGAATAATTATTACTTATATTTATTTAATAAAATCCCTTTCTATAAAAAATTATTAAAAAAACGTCTTTTTTTGGTCTTACAACTGCGTATAACCCCTTAAGGCTGTTCTCTACCTCTATATAAAATTATCAAAACTAAAGTTTACGCTATTAATAAACTTATTAATAAATATATTTCATAAGAAATAAAGTTTTTTAAAAATTTATAAACCCTCTTGTCGGCTTGAATCTTCATCTTTGAAATGAGATCTCTCTCATAAAAATCGGTTCAAGAATTCAATTGAAAGTCATATTTTATGTGTAAAACATTGTACAAACAGGTGCGATGAACAGCCTTAAGCCCATAATCGATCGTTATACCTACTTGGGTAATAAAATGGCAAGCAACCGCAATATTTATGCACGCGCATATAAATACAATTCGAAACGCAAGATTGAAAACTATAATTTTTCAAACCCCTCACCTGTAACACGTCAATTTATGATATCGTATAATGTATGTTATATTTTATGCTTGAGATAAACACACGCACAATTACATCGGCCGCATTGGCATTACCAAAAATAGAAAGTTAAATTTTTCGAACAGGAAGAAAAGTGGATCATAAATATGATATACGAGCCAGTAAAGTGTTAGGAAAACTTGATAGGGGTAGGGAGGTAATAATATTTCATAGATAATGTCTATAAATCTTATTTGCATATGATCTCATATATATATATTCATATCTTACAAACTAAATCAATCATTGAAAGTATGAACAACACTTTTTAGGTATTAACTCGATACAGACCTCGTTTTCGAAGATACACATGCGTTTTTTTAAAGGAAGCTCTCGTAAATTATGTGAACTATCCGTCGTCATACCGGAAATACCAACCCCTATGGTATGTCCAGGCAATATAGTGATCGAATGAATCCCAATATCCGGATAATCGTTTGGATCGTGGATTAATACGGTGGCACCCGCAAAAGGACTATTAGAACTCTTGTAATGTTCAGCTTCGATGTTTAAGGCTACTGCTAAACCTACATCGCGCCCTGATCCAGGAGCTTTCTAAATTGACGATATTTTTATTTATACTGATTAATGATGATTACAATTCCTATAATACCTGAATCTCTCCAATTCCTGGTAACTCCTCTGATGGTATGTTAGACCGATCGCTATCTTCTGATGTATTTTTTAAATCGTAATTATCGTATCTATCCAACAAATATAAGAGAATAATTATTACATAATCAATAATTATATTAA
>JACGTP010000696.1:0-20742 GCA_023678845.1 Mischocyttarus mexicanus
GTTTTGTAAAGATAGTTTAATTGTTTTAATAAAATCTCTATCATATGTTCCTGTAACTTACTTGAAGCAGTGACCAACCCATTACCAAGCAAATCTATAAGTCCGTCGTACAACTGACCTTTCTCAAAACCATATGGACTGTTTGATAAAATCTTTAAAATATTTAAAAAATTGGACATTAATTAAAAGCAAAGAATAAAACCAAATAAAACTTGTAAACTCATTATAAGGAATTGCAATAAATTAGATAAAACTTACCTCGATAGATTCAAGATCATTTAAAATTATTAATAATTTTGGGCCTATCCAGAGTCGCCATATGGAGGATTAGTTTTTATCAAGTTTCATCAATTTATTAGTTATATCTAAAAAAGAATTATTTTACTTTGTTCACATTAATATTAACATTAGAAATATGAAATACAACTGTACCTTCCATATTACCAAGAAATAAATGACTATTTCCAATTATTGGAAAAGCTTTCGGTCCAGAGAAGTTTTTGACCAAATTATATTCACGAAATTTATTTATTAAATATTTTATTACATAGAATAATTTAATTATTACTGCTATTGAAACAATCACTGTAGTAATATTCTCCATGATAAATTGAACGAATTAAAAACTATATATATTGAAATAGTTTTATTAGTTTAAGAAAAGTACTATTCCTACTCTTGTATGTTAAGAGTAGTTATTATGTTAACACTTAAAACAGACTTCTAGTATTCTTTGCGTCTTAACCGAAATTGCAGAGAAAAAAATAACGAGGGGTATATTTATACAAGACCAAGAACATTTTTTGTCCTGATATCAAAGGCAACGTCAGTATGTATGAAAAAATAAAGATAAAAAGATTTTATTGAATAAATAATTTCAACTGCGCATATAAATACTTGTTTGCATATATGCGGCAAATAATCTACATATTTTTTAAGATTAGAGAAGATAAATTTATGTAATATACATAATCTATCGTAAAAGAAATCTTTATTTTTTATATTCCGTCTATTTATGAGTGTGTGTGTGTGTGATCGCCTAATTAGATTCATTTCTTTTTGGTTCCGGTAATAGTAAAATAAAGAAAAGAAACTAGACGAGTAGCAAGAGGTATATAATTAAATGAATCATGTTCGGAAATGGGAAGAATAACTCACAAGTTTATAGAAAAAGAGAAACATACTTTTATATATTTTATTATATCGAGCTGAGACAGAGACGTCTTTACGCTAGCACGGTTCCTAAGGAAGAGAGGTAAAAGAAAGAAATGCAACTGTGTCCTAGCGTCTAAAGTAAGTAAAGATTAGGTGGCTATGTTTACATAGTATAAATACAATCTCGTATAAGCATTCTAGAAAGTGCTAGATTAGGTTTTGAACACAAGAGAACCTTAACGTTCAATCCAATAGAGAGAAATGTTATTTTAGACAACGCATATGAATATAAAAGTTTAGGAAAATTTGAAGAGTCGATGAGGAAGCTATTTGATAGCGGTAAAATAATGGATAAGAAAGCTTACGACGAAGAAGTAGATGAAGTAATAAACAAAGAATTAATGGGAAAAACGAACGACGAAATAAATTACGCTGATTTTTGCGAATTATTAACGAAAATAATTGCACTTAAGATATTAAAAACATTTTAAAAAAACGGTAATAAAACTAATGCCAAAACGCGCGACCTAATATTTTATATTGAAATAGCATTGGAACCAATAGAAAGAAGAAATAGATTATTGTCATTGTTAAGATTAGATAATTTACGGGAAGAAAAGAGATCACACTTAGAATATATGGCAGAGAAGTACGCAGATAATTTTCACTTACCAGGTGACGTTCCAAGAGCAACTAATGTCGTAAAGTATAGAATTTAAGTTATCGATGATTTGGCAATCAATGTAAAACAATATCGATTTCCAGCAGTGCATAAGAAGAAAATTAAAAAGTAGATTAGACAAATAACAGGCAACGAAATGATAGAACCTTTGACATCGCCTTATAATAGCCCGTTATGGATTGTGCCGAAAAAACCCGATTCACAAAGAAATAAACACTGACGTCTAGCGACTCTTTTTCGTTAGGTCAGTAAGACTTCGATCATATTGCGTATCTTGCGGCAGATTATTTCTTTCGCTATCCCGAGTGTGTGTACGGATAAGATTTCTTTCATTTCTCCGAAGTTTTAATTTCGTAGCTTTCGTGATTGCGTCGGTTAAGTCGTGGTAACCTAATTGTTGGAGCTCAATACACATAGTATCGTCTATTTCGTCTATAAACCGTCGTAGTATATCAACTTCGGCCTGTTCTATTGAATCGTTTCGATGCTCGGTTTTTAGCGTGTCTAACATAGCCACTTGTGATTCCCATGTTCTACATGCGTATTGTAATAAACTTTCGTTGAATTTCATTCGAAGGTTAACTAATTCTCCGCGATAGTGATCCTACGTTTTAAACGAGCCAAATGTTTGTTTTAATTACTTTTATAAAATGGTTCACTGATTGAAAGTAAGCGTCAAACGGCCTTTTACACATTATTCGTCAAGACGGGAGTATATGGGAAAGAGTAAAGACTGTGTAGTAAATTCCAATAAGATAATCAAAATTAAAAAAGAATTAAGGCAGCGTTGTGCTACTAGTTCAGCGAAACCAGCCTTTCTACAATATAAAAAAATAATAAAAATTTTTATCGTTACAGGAATTTTGAAAGGTATTTTAAAAATAATGTTTTAGAAATATACCACACTATGTAAAAATATAAAACAAGTCCTACAAAAACAAAGCAACGGTGAATATGTTATAATAACTCGAAACTCTCAAGCGATTCTGACGCTCTTGACGTATTAAAAAAAATTGTCAAATGAAAAACTCCTTTATTTAGACTGTTACAGAGGAAGCAGTTTAACCAAACTTTATTTAGTATTTATTCATATAATCATTTCATTAGTATCATTCTCATTAGTATTATTAAAGAGAAATAATATTTTTCTACTCTTTCCTTTATAATTTTTTTTTCAAAATACTCGCATTATACGTATTATATTTATGAATAAATACAAAATAACTTATCACGGTGTCAAACAAATCAATGTTTTGCAAATCTTTTGCAACACTTTAGAATAAAAGTAACGATTAAACAACATAATAGATATATGTAAAATATATGTAAATAAATGTAATACTATGCCTGTTTTTTCCCTTCTTTTTTCTTTTATTGCTAATACTAGCGTAAACACGTGCGACACTTAACCAATTTTTTGTAAAATACTCGCGAGAAATCCGTAATTGTAAATCTCATTTAATTGGTCTCATGGACTATATACAGATACCTCCCACTTGATCGTGGAGCGAGTAAGTCAGCAGTAAAGGTTAACTGTAGTGTTGTCATATACGTAAGAAATAATTTCCAATCCTCTCATTTTCTCTTCTACGGCAAACTTTTCCAAATCATTCTCTATGTTTCTATCCTCTTGAACTAGCCAGCTCAATGACCGGCTTTCCTATCAAAATATTATCTTTACCCTCTCTGTTCTCTTCCTTCATCTCGCCACTATTCTTGTAGTATCTGCGTGAATTCCGTTTGTATTATATCTTTCAACAATTTCTTTTCTGTTTTATTCTCAACGAAATGTCTCTTGATTACATAACTTCGTAATTGATGATAAGAGAGCTGACTCTTAGATAAGTCAATTTCGCAAGTCTACGAAAAGACCTTCATTTCCCGGACTTTAGACTCACTCGTGCACGCGCTCTTTCTTAATTACATGTTTATAAGAACTACATCTTATACATTTGTACGTAATAATGATTAAAGACATATTAATTATAGATACGAGAGAAGAAGGAGATACGTCAGAAGAAGTATTTTCGTTCGAATTCTGATTTCCCCTCTTTCTTCCAATTAACGAGAAACCAAACACGATCTTCTCCCTCTAACAAATTGATAGCCAGGAGAAATATAAAAAAACGAGAAAGACATCTGCGACCACTCGAAATCTTCAAGTCACCTGACTATCCTCAACCAACTATTACCAACATTCTTAAGGTCATCTATATCCTCCTCTTCTTCTTCGATTTTTTCGATTCTAACCATTTTTACCTCTTGCGCAATACTTGAACTGATAGTTCCAGAAGTTTTATTTAAAACTGTAGAAATTCGTAACTGCTTCTAGAATACAAAATATATATACATAGATATACAAAAAAATAATATAATTTTGTAATATTCATATCTCGCCAAGACTAACTTTTTGAAAAAAGTACCTTCAGAACTACCGGTCTCCTTACCGATATTTCTTCCCTACTTCCTCTGTTCTTTTACTGATACCGATAAAATGTTTAAAAATTTTTATCGGTTTAAAATGTGGAAGAGTAGTGGTAGTTCAGTCAATCTAGCCAGATTTTAGGCTCAGAATAGATGTTACTCCGACCTGACAGGAAAACATTTTAAATGGTTCGGAATGTGGTCTACATTAAGATGTGCACCTTGTGTATTCCGAGAAATGTGTGCTTTTCGCATGAAAAGTCAAAATGTGAAAAAAACCGAAAGAATATAAGCAAGAATATTTTATAAATAAGAAAAAGAGAGGCCGTCATTGTGTTTGTTTCGTTCCGGTATAAAAAATAAAAAAAATTATCTTTCTAAGTAGTACAGAAGTCAAGATGTTGAATTTTTAGAACGTTTTACCAATTTGAAGTCGCGCTGTCGAGTTTACTACGCTGTGAGCGGATCTCGTACCGCCGCGATCGTTCCCTCCCGCTCTGCGAACGACCGTGATCGGCCATGCTCGACTCTTTTCCGCTCGGTCAGTAAGACTTCGACAATGATTTTCTATATGAAGTTAGAGTAATTTTTTATTAATAAGTTAAAGGTTTAAAGTAGACAATTAACACTATAGATCACTACAAACAAAATAGCTGTACCTATAATACTGTACTTGTTATTAAATGGAGACTTTGAAGCTACGTCACTCTCAATCTATAGACAAAAAAATAACAAATTTTGACTCAAAAGTTGCGTTTAACCAGGACCTTTGTTTCCGTCTTTTCAGAATTTTAAAAGATTGATTATTCGCTTCTTGGCGAGCTTAATTAACGAATGCCGCAATTTGTCTTTTTTTTTTTAAATTCCCCTGGCCGTATTAAATAATATTAATAAAAAAGTGAACTATACATATTGTTCTCTTGTTTTCTTAGAATGTATAAAATAATCCGGAACGATGTGAGATTTGTGCTTTTCGTGGTACAATTGACCAAAAAAAAATTTTTTTTTAATTAACTTTAGCTTTTTGCAAAAACTATTGAACGTACAGAAACCAAATTAACCGTACTTATTGTCAATAAAGTAATGTTACTTGTTCATAAATTTCATAAAAATATATTAACGTTAACTATTAAAAAACATTACGTAAAAAAAATGCGTTTCCAGAGTTTTGTTTTTTTACGCGACCGCCATTTGCGAGTAAACTATTGCAATTTTGAATTTCTTACTTATCTCACTATAAAGACAATTTCATAAGGAACAAATTATTCATCGTAAATTTTTTACTGAAAACTATTAGTTTCTAAGGTATAAGCCATGATTTACGGAAAAACACGATTTTTTTCGGTTTTTTTCACATTTTGATTTTTTATGCAAAAAGCACACATTTCTCGGATTGCGCATAAAGCATATCTTAATGTAGATCACATTCCGGACCTTTTAAAATTTTTTTCCGTGTTTTAAGTGCAACATCCTATCAAAATTCTAGATTGACTGGACTATTAGCTACGCTGCGAACTGTTATGCCGAAGAACGCACTGGTCCTTGAGATACGTTATATTATTTGAGGATAGGTAAAAGGATTAACAATTTCTAAGTCAAATTACAAAGTTTGAGAACAAATGTATTTCCTTTATAATAAGACGTTTGTAACAGTTCGAAAATCGAGAACAAAGTGAAAGAATAATGGTGATCTCGCTGCTTATAAGTTCCTTGGTTCTTCGAATACAAAGCAATATTCCTTATTTGTTTAGCACTGCCGATAATATTGAGGTCCTAGGGACACGGTTTTCTACCGCAGTTTAAAGAAACATTCTCCGTCTATCTGGTGCCGCTGATAATGCCCAGATTAAAGGAGCAAGGCCCTATCGCAATACAAACGAGCATTCTTACACCGTATATAGTTCGTAGGACCGCTAGGGCAGAACAGTATGAAAGGCATAAAGAGCGAATGCAACATATTGCATTATTTGGAACTATTATAAAAATAAAGCGAAGCGATATAATGGGAAATAGTTTTGTTACCGCATCGTGCAACCTTCGATCATGAATAGTATGTACGAAAAATAATAGTAAAAGGAATTACGATAAGAAAGTAGTAAAATAAAATCTAAGAATCAGAGATGATTTCTTTCTTTTGACAGTTAAAACAGGGGTAAATTCGATAATATTCGACGTACCAAATAAATGGAAAAATATTAGTGGTAAAATTTAAAAAAGAAAAGGATTTGTGTGTGTGTGTATACAAAGATTTATAAAAAATTTTAAAATTAAAATATTGTAAACAAAACTCAAATTCAAAGGTATATGCGTATATATGTATTCTCTTTTGTAAAAAAATCGTCATGTTTTTTAATTTGAATCAGTAACTGAAACAAGATGAAATTCACCAATTTTAAGAAATAATAAGGACTGAACAAACCTCCTTAGAAACAAAAATGAAAGGCTTCTTTAATAATTAATTCCTTTGATTGCTGATTTCGATTAAAGAAATGACGAACCGCTATATCAAAATTATGCAAAACAATAGGGGTTAGTCTTTTGTGTCTTGTTACTGTTACGTCCTGTAGCGTAATATATAGTTTGGTCTGTTTTTGGTCAAGCTGTTAAGCCTTTACCAGGGAATGACCTAAAGAATTGTGATAGCAATGACGAGTAACGAGTCCGGCGGAGATGACTGGATGGAAGGAATTGACGTTACTTGGCTTAAGAAACAGGTTATGATCGAATGTTGGGAGATATATGGAGGAATTAGTCCTGATACACTTTTACCTTTCCGTCGATGTCGGTTTCTATTCCGGATCCTTGAATCGGTTCTAGGACAGGTTTAGTATCAATAAGCACTGGTTTTAACTAGTTCCACCAGAATGTTCACTCTTAACTTGTTTTAATAAAGTATGTTTATTCTTTCACATCAACGAATGATCTTCCTTTCATGATACACAGATTACACTGATTACAGGATAACTTCTTGTTAACAGACTGAATATTAACTTATTAATTAACACAGAATTACAGACTTATGGATAATACCGGATTTCAGACTTATAACTAATACTGGATTTCAGACTTATAAACTAATACAAGATTGAACAGAAAAATAATGCCTATCTGCTCCGTCGGCTCTCGACATCCCTTCTTATAACCTTCGTCCGTGCGTACTCTCCAGTACGTCATCTCCTCTTCTTAACGAATCGGTTTTCAGAAAATGCACTCTGTCTTCACTATTGGTGATTTCATTTACGTGTACGACCCTCATTGGTTGATGAACTTACAGTCGTTAGTTGTATTTTGGAGACAAGGTTAAGACGATATTCGGACCCAAGAAATCTGAGCGTCTCCCCATGTTGGTGGGGAACTTTATTGCTCCGATAATTTTATGGTTGCTTGAAACCGATAGGAGTAGATGTGTGTTCGAGGATATTTACTTTGTATGGTCCTCTCTAAACTCCAGCCGATATTGGAGTGCTGGACTTAAAGAATGCCGCTCATCTAGTCCTTCTCCTCTCATAAATAACCTTGTCATCGCGTACATGATCCATACGTGATGCTCGAGGAAAATATCGAGCACAGAGGAGAAGAATAGAAAGAAAGAAGAAAAGGGAAACGTCTTAGGACGTAACATTACTGGCAGCGATATAACGAGTAAGGTCCTTATTGATTTCAAATATAACAGCTACCTAACTTACACATTTACAACTTCACCGCGCAACATAGGAGACTGCAACCTGACACAGCACCAGATAAAGTCAACCATTACTAACATCTAATCATCCAGGGTCATTGACGTGTGTGTTTGCTCCCGCATTGCGAGGCATGGTTTTAGTCGCTTGAATGTGTCATCACTTCGCCATAAGATTCATGTGTCAGCTGTTCGGAATAAAATAAAAATGTATTACCAGAAAATGGACAGAAATTAGTACTCAAAGTACTGTATTTGAGAGCACCTGATATTCCTGGCGAAATGACAATTTGTATTTGGAAGTCACACCAAAGACTATCATTGGAAAATAATATTGGCGGAAAGATTTTCCACCGCTTATTAACTATACAGAAGAAAAATTCTGGAATAAAACACATTTTCGAGACAGCAAAGCAACTTTTAGATCTGTGCCTGTAAGACAAACTCTATTTGAATGGTGTTATCATTCAGTGCTACACCTTGTTTTCGTTCTGCGGTTGCGACACATACTCATCTGTAATACGCTTATTCATCTACTTCACGTCACATCCAGGAATGAGTCAACACCTGAAGAAACTCTGCGACCAAATGAACAAATCAAGCTTATATCGTTACCAGAAAATTCTAACGAAATTATAATAAAAATTGTATCATCTAGACGCTAATTTGAATGATCATTCAATCGAAACAGATTGGAGAGCTCTCTTATCGTGCTACCATGCAAATCTATTAGCCACTGCCCATGCAACCAGTCCTTCAGGACCGTCTCTTCTTCTCTTCTTCTCTTCCGATCTTTCGATCTTCTTTCTTTCAATAAGAGCTGTAGCAACAGCTCTTACTCCAGGGGATCACAAGGATCAATAAGCATGTCTCATACAGCACTTTTTCCAGTGGATCCCAATCATCAATAAGTGTGTCAAATACAGCACTTATTCCGGTGGATTACAAGGATCAAGGCAGTCGGTAACAACCAGCTTTACTCGCTCTTACATCCCACGCACACACACACTCTTTCCATGCACTCTTGCACACTTGTTGTAGAAAAGAGGTCTTTCCTCTAGAAAAGAGCTTTTTCCCAGGTCCCAACTTGAGGAGCGGAGAATCCGCAAACAAAGACAACACATACTAGCTACTGTCGATAAGCTACATATTAGTAAATTTCACTCCTTCATGGTATTAGTTGTTTTATGAGAATACCACTGTCGGTAATTTCTTAAGGTAAGTTTTAGGATAATTACCATCCAGTCAATAAGCTTCCAAAAAGTAATCCCATGCTGTAAAAGAATTACCTTTTCCTGTATTTAACAGTTTAGGTTAAAATTATAACATAATTAAACCCTGAAAGAATGCAACTTATGTAACACTAAATCTACCGACACTTTTTATATACCTATTTTTACCGTGCTCGGTCAAAATGACCGGTCTATATAAAGTTTTTATTTTTTTTTATAGTTAAACTTAGATAATAGTCAATTTGTTGTTGAATAAAATAATAAATAAACAACTTCCATAAAATAACGATAGAAATTTACTTTCATATAATTTTTAATTATAAACTGGTGTGACGTCACGCCACGTTTATCTATACTATTTCTTTAGCAGTAGTAAACTAGCTCACGAGTGATGCTATGTCCAGTGGTGTAGCATAATGGCTGGGCCTTTGGTAAAAGCATCGCACGTGAGACATGGATTTATTGGATTTATCGATGAGATCATTGCCCGCGTGATGTATCAAATATCAATTATAATACATAAAGGAATTTTTGAAACAGCTACCTAAATTATCTCGAAATACTTATTAAATATTTCTGAATTGCTGGCATAACGAAACACTGAGCTCCTGGGCGTTCACTGCCGCGTGGCAACAAACCTAAGTAGGCGATTGGTATCATATAACGTTTAGTTTGCTAAAAATGCTGAGGTGTGAACCGTGAGATAGGAACATATATAAGAAACGAGCATACATGCACTTGAGAGAAGAGAAAATATAGTTGAGAAGAAAGAATATAGTAGAGTAGAATAGAGTAGAAGAGATGAAGGCGAGGGCGAGGATCGTGACTGCTGCTGCTGGGGGCTAGAAGCCGATTCACCTTTTTCTTAATTTTATGTCGTTTACTTTTGCCTTCTTGCGAGTGTAATTAATTGATTGTTATCCAAACTATTTGCGGATTAATTGTTTCTTTCGTCTTCATTGTAAGTATTAAATCTTATATAAATGAAATTATAACCAGAACTCCCGGCGATATTGATTCCCGATCACCATTTTCCTTTCCCCAACTTACTCATAGTTTCCATCAGACGCGCGCTTGTTGCCATGTTTGTTGTTGATTAATCTTCGAAAGAACGAACCTGCCTGATCCCGGCTAAACTCGGTGAATGCAGAGTGGCCACAACAGACTTAGCTACACTACTTAAAAACAGTCGTCAGTTGTGACGTAACACTAGTGATAATTCGTTTCAAAAAAGGGTTGATTGCATTACGTTTGAAATGCGTATCTCAAACATTGATTCGTTGTGTTAGGTGAATTTCTTTCAATTCGTGCGGAACCCAAATATCGATCTTCTTAACAAGTCCAAGACGTCTTATATGATTTTCAATTGTTGTGTGTGATACATTTAACTGTTTTGCAATCTCTCGCACAGTTATGTGACGATTCGATTCAATTATCGCTTTCATTTTGTCATCATCAACTTCAGAAGGTCGACCAGAATGCTGGTCATCTTTCAGTGAGAAATTTCCAAAACGAAATTTTTTAAACTAATTCTGATAAATGCGTTCTGTTAAACAAATCAACACCATAAACTTTTCATATCTCTTTGTGAGCCTCAGCCGTTTTTTGGCCTTTATGAAAATAAAAAAGTAAAATGTGTCGAAAATACTTATTTTTGCACTCTATTTTAAAACTGACCGTAAACTGACAGTTGTAAAAAAAATTACACGGAATTGGTTTCTATAGCGACCTAAAGGTATCGACTACCAAATCTTGAAAGAAAAAAATTCTAACATTGACAAAAGAATAACGAAACAAACATAACGCTAACTACTGGTGCAAACCGAAATTATTTTCTTTCCAACCCTACAAGTACCTGGGACATTTGAGAAAGGGTTGTAATCAAAACTTGCAAAAAGTCCACCTTATTAGTAATCTATCGAACATGATCGCAGCTACTAGGAGAAAATCAATGTTCGAAATCGAGAAAAATATTGCCAATTTCTGGCTACAAAGTATCACGGCTATTAATCCTCGAAAGCCTGATAAAATGTTTTCCGAGATAAACAAGATCTTTCGTAGTAAAAAAACACAGAATTCTAGTGAGTTGAAACTCGAAGCGAGTAGGGAGTCTTTACTTGTAGAAGCTGGCATAGACGTACAGTTATTGAAGAAAGACGTAAATGATTGTAGCATCATCCGCGAAGACAATGCAAAGGCGGACCTTCTGGCAGCCTATTATAGTTTAGTTAACAATCAAAATAAATGCATAAATAATAGCACTTTCAGGAGCATGATAGACAATAAAGTAAATTTGCTGTTGCACGACATAGCGCTGACTCATCATAATGCTATATGTAACTTTAGCGAAATCAACAACGCTTTAAAGCCATCACAACCACCTTCCTGTGCTAATTACTTTACCAGTGTAGAGAAAGTCAGAGCAAAATTTAAGAATCTAAACAACAAAAAATCAGCTGGAAATGATCAAATTCCAAAATTCATACCTAAACAACTTCCCGCTAATATTGTTCGCGCTTTTGCTATTTTATTCGACAACCTACTAAATTAAGGAATATTTCCGGAAGATTGAAAAGCAGCAAAAGTTATTCCTATTTTGAAAAAAGGAAAAGCTGCGGTACACTTTAATAGCTAATGTCCTTTCAGTATGCTCTCTAACGTGGAAAAAATTTACGAAAAGCTTATAAATGACATAATTGTAGAGGTTTGCTCGTCAAATAAAGTCTTATCTGATAATCAGTACGGGTTTTAAAAACATCATTCTACTATTCATCCAATGAACAAATTATCGTCTGACGTTAACTGGGCTATTAATGGGGGTTGCTGCGTAGGCGCTAACCTCGTAGACCTCAAAAAAGCATTCAACACCGTATGGATAAATGGCTTGCTGTACAAATTAAGAAAAAGAAACTTTCCACTGTTAGTTATTAAGCTTGTAAATAATATGATAAAAAATAGGACGTTCCGCGTAGTGTACAGGGACGAGAGTTCGAACATTTTTAAAATTAGAAACGGTTTGCAGCAAGGTACGATAAATTTGCCGGTACTCTTCAACATATATACAAATAATATATTGCGTCTTTTCGAGCAGAACAGAACAGGCTGCTCGTTGGTTGCATTTGTTGATGACTTTATCGTTTATACAGCTGGTATTAATAACACTTGAAGATTGTTTAAAGGGACCTACAATGTACGTTAAACAAAATACTAGCTTATTATACAGCGTGGAAGTTAAAAGTAAATACCGATAAATGCGAAACTATTTTATTTAGGCCTCCCATATGTAAAGCTAGGCATAAAATCATAAAAAACTATAAAGACTTTTATACCTTAGCTGACGTAAATGCAAATATAAAAATTACGCACAAAAAAATAGTTAAATACTTAGGGATACACTTACAAGGAGAGCACAGCAAATTCATGTCTAATTTTGGCTTAAAATGACACGCAACTTGTAGATCTTGATTAGTACAACATTATGACAAATTAGTAGCCTCTGTCACGTCTTAGTGACGACTAAATTCGGAATTTAAACATAAACCCATAAATCCGAATTCCGCTTAATCATTAGTCTTAACTTTACGTAGTACACATATATTCATATCAATTATTATTTATATAATTTAATTCTGTAATATTTGTTTGCCTTATTTTTCTTGTACTCTATATTTTATTTGTATATATTCATATTGTTAAATTTATCTTATAGCTACTTTCATGAACGACCATCGATATTGGCATTTTGATAGCATTTGGTAAAATAGAACAGCAAGAATCAGTTGTCGTTCATGAAGGAAACTTGCTTACAATTCTCACTTTTGGTGCGCATTAAAAGTAGGTAATAGAAAAACTGGTAGCGTGAGTGGAAGGTACTCCTACTCTTCCACACAAGACTATATAAGGGGTAGCGTTCGTCTCCGCGATCCTCTCTCGACTTTTCTTCTTCTGTAAGCATTTGTCTAGCACTCATATAATTAGAAACGCGAGAAATCCAATCTACTGTAATATTCAATTAGTTTGTATTATATTTTAGTTTAATTAAGATAGTTTAGTATTAATAATTTCTAGTTGTTTCCATATTTGTTTCATATTTATTATTGTTTAGGATTCGATAATTATTAACGAAAGAATTTAAGAACATACGTCTATTTTTTTTTAATTTTATAACATTGAATTACTCAATCTAAAACAATAACATTCCTTTACGGTCCTGAGCTCTCTTTAAGGGCCATAAGGCGGTTTTAACATCGAGGTAAGTAAACATCTTTTACTCACAAAAAGGATTGAGCTCTTCTAGCCCAGATCCCAGGTAAAGTACTGGCTTAACAGACTGACCTATAATAGGGCACCTCTCTTTACCGTGTAAAGAACTGGAAAGTTTTGACCGAGTTGAAGAAAATTGTTTAGTTCTTGTGACAACCCCATCTGGGACGTATGTAGGATTGAAAGAAATCTTTTCATCAAGATTATACAGCGTTTGTTTATTTAAGCGATACCGCGTAAGGAAATGCGTCGCCTTATGTTTTCGTCTACTGTTTCGTCGCATAGAAACCACTCGATGTTTCTCGTAAATAAAGAAAGAAATATTCGAAAGGGATCGAGAAGTTTCTAGAACGATACGAGAGTATAGAAGGGAAACGTTTGGTTTTTGTTCAGTTCAGTTCAGTGTAAGTCCAGTCCAGTATAGTGTAAGTACAGTTAGTGTTATATCTCTGTCGACTTAATAAATTGTTACTTGTAATTACAATCACACTCCTCACTATCTTTTACTACATCCATATCATATAATCTAAACATCCTACATAGATGATAAAAATATAGCTATTACAAAAAACATCAGAATTACAATTTTTATACTTAAATCTAGAGGGAATGGGAGGTGGAGGGGATATACTGGAAAAACAGGAGCAGGATAGGGGGACACTTACTTAACGTTATATACAGTATGTACAGAAGTCAAGTTTTGGCAGTCAATGAAATATTCTAATAGCTTAAGATTAGGATAAGATTGCTTAGTCCAAATTTAGATGCAACATGATTTTGTCAATTCTTATTGACTTATTTTTAATTTTTGCCTTTATCTCTTGCATTTCTCTGTTTTTATCGTTTTTAAAATTTATTAATATCTGCTCCAAACTATTGAGGTTTCCGCTTTCGTTGTTTGTGTTGCTGTCTCTAGGAGGATATTCTTGTTTAGTGGTACCTAGGTCACTGGGCCCAACTGGTTGTGGATTTTGGAGAATGGGCGTCCCAGAATTGGCTTTTACGGTCAAATTAGCATAGCTGATTCCTGGAATCACTACCTTCACTATAGCGGCCATTTTACGGGCAGTCACCTTGCGTTTCTTCTTGTTCTCCATCTGGAGGATCTAATATGTCCATTTAACACTATTCCTACCGACACCTCACGTATACCTATTCCTACCGCGGCCGGTCAAATGACCGGTCTTTCACAACTTATATTTTTCAATATTGAATGCAGACCAGTAGCCAGCTTACCAGTATAAAAATATATTTTCTTTATTCAAGAGTACATAAACTACATTTTATTCTTTTCCTTCGCACTTTTTACAAATGGGCTTCTCAACTGTACATTTTCCACATACTCAGCAGAACGATGGAACCTCGAATCTTTTTCAAACGACTCGACCAAACATCTTTACGAGCAAAGACTAAAGAAACACATAGAAAATAACAAAGTTGGACCAAGCGACGATGTGGAGGATGCATAGAAGAAACTCTCCACGAATATAACCAGAGCGGCCGAGGAAGCATTAGGTAAACGAAGAGTTGATGGGAAGAAGAAATACAACAAGAAGCCATGGTTCACAAACGAAATAAGAGACCTAGCCATGGAGAAAAGAGACGCTTATATACAATATAGAGACAAGAGAATCAACTACTCGCAATATACGCTAATAAGAAACAAGACGAACAACAGGATAAGAGAAATAAAACGGAGCTTCTGGGAGAAATTCTCAACAGACATGGAGCATGATATGTACGGAGGTCAGAAACGAGTATGGAACATGCTAAGAAACCGTAGCAAGCCGTTGAATGAATACGTGCAAATATGCAAAATTTCCAAAGAAAGCTGGGAAAAACATTTCGAAAACCTTTACCGTAAGTCTGACACTAAGACTCAAACAGAAAAAGCTGCAACTGACGAACAAGGACATTGGAGGTGCACCAAAGAACTACTAAGGGCGTCAATCCAGAAACTAAAGAGCCGTAAAGCCCCAGGCGTGGACAATATCACAAACGAACTAATTAAATACGGAGGACCATCACTGATAGATGACCTGAATAGCCTTTTCAATAAAATTATAGAAGAGAGGAAAGTGCCAATCCAATGGAAAGATAGCATAATCATACCGGTATTCAAGAAAGGGGAAAAAACCGACCCCCAAAACTATAGGGGCATTAGCCTTCTGAGTGCGGTTATGAAACTATTCACAAAAATAATATCAGAAGTTGTAGCTGATACAGGAATAAGCGAAGAACAGCAGGGTTTTCGAAAAAACAGGTCCACAACAGACGCAATATTCGTTCTGCGTCAAATCGTGGAAAAGGCAATAGAATAAAACAAAGTTGCCTACTTATGCTTTGTCGACCTAGAAAAAGCATTTGATAACATCAGACTAACAGATGTAATCAATGTACTAAGACAAAGAAAAGTGGACCCTGGCATCACAGCTATTATAGAGGAAATCAACACCGGCAACACGTGCTTCATCAAAACCAACGGAGCCCTTTCGAAGCGAGTACACGTAGCAAATGGAATAAGACAGGGAGACAGCTTAAGCCCAATTCTATTTAATTTAATCATGGACGAAATAATAAAAGAAGTAATGACTGCCGGAAAAGGATACAGAATGGGGGTTAGGGAAATAAAACTTATAGCATACGCTGACGACGCAGTGCTAATAGCCGAAGACGAGGACAACCTGCAAAGATTGCTGTACAGATTTGAAACAACAGCCAAAAAATTTAATCTCAACATTTCTGTACATAAGACAAAGTCGCTCACAATATCTAAAGAGCCAAGAAGATGCAAACTTGCAGTTAATGGACTTAGCGTCGAACAGGTAATGAAATTCCGCTACTTAGGAGTCAATATAACTAGCAGTAAGAACATCATAGAAGAAGTACGAGCTCAAACAAGGAAAGCAGCAATAGTATCCGGCTGTCTTAGAGACATAATCTGGCGCAACAAGTACATGAGCATCAACTGCGAGTCTCGTATTTACAAGACCTGTGTAAGGCCAATTATGTCATATGCCATTAAAGCAAGAGCCGAAACCGCTGCTACTAAGAGACTACTAAGGAGCACAGAAATGAAGACCCTACGTTCCATCTCTTGCAAAACACTGTTAGACCGCCATCGCAACGAAGATATAAGAAAAGAGTGCAATGTCCAAGATATAGTGCGCTGGGCCCGCCAAAGAAGGAGAGAATGAAGGGATCACGTTGCGAGAATGGAGAACAACCGTCTGCCTAAGATAGCACAAACACAGAAGCCAAACTCGAGCAGGCTACCGGGAAGACCTTGCAAACGATGGTGTGAAAACTGGACCTCCTCATCGCAGGAGGTATAAAAATACGAAAAAAAGAATAAAAGTTGGAGAAAAAACAGGACAATGTCCTAAACTAAGAAGAAGAAGAAGAAGAAGAAGTACTTTTTACATTTTATACAGATTTTATTGGCCTTATTATCTTCACAATACCTTATCTGACATGTTTTTCGTTTACGGGAACCTGTACTTGTACTTGCGATGGGTATTTGTTGATTTTCTTTGCCTATCTCTTGTTGGTATTCGATGGCAAGTTCTTCTGCCAATTGGAATAGAAATTCCTGTCTTGTAATTTCTCCTCCCGTAGTTTCTTTATATAAAACCCATGCATTTATCCTGGCTAAATCCAAGATATTAAAACATACTTGCAAAGGCCATCTCCGTGATTTAGATTTTACCAAATAATTTCTGGCCATTTGGTCAGTCATATCTACGCCAAATTTGGTGCTATTATACAACTGAATTGTTTCCGGTGTTCGGGTGTCATTTTCTTCAACTTGTACGGAATTGTGCATTGAACTGAGAATTAGAACTTTCTTTCTTGGTTTGGCTTTGTAAACTGTCAACATACAATTATTTGAGCGATAGAGTTTGGTTGAGAAAAGTGCCATGTCGTCGTTTTTCAGTTTTGCCAGTCTTGGTAGTTCTTTTCTATTTGCTCTAAGTGTCCCAACAATCGTAGTTTTTCTTGCTAAAAGTTTTGTTGCTAAAGGTAGGCTTGTAAAAAAGTTGTCCGTGGTTATATTTCTTCCAGATCCTACATACGGTTTTGCTAATTTCATAGTGACAAACTCTCCAAGAGGAACTGAGGGTTCTCTACTTTCATCTTTTCCCAAATATGGAAAGCTGTTTATTATATATTTGCTACGTACATCGGATGCTAACCAGAATTTTATACCAAATTTGTCCGGTTTATTGGGCATGTATTGAGTAAATCTACACCTTGCTTTCGTTGGAAACAATTGTTCGTCAATAGTAATATATGGCCCTGGTTTATAACAATTTTGACTGTTGTCAATAAACTTGTACCAAACTTCCGAAATCATAGCGAATTTATCGGTTTGTAAGCGTTGGCTTCGCTGATTTCTGTCGTCAAATCGAATAAATCTCATAATCTCCGTAAAGTCATGTCTACTCATAGTATTTGAGAAAAAAGGCGGGCCCCACATATTATATTATTCCATAGAATTGCTATATCTATATTTTTAGCCTCCTATGCGTCGCGTGCATACAAAATTGCAAAAAATGCATATAACTTTGCAGTAGACAATTCCCATTTATATCCCAACAATCTAAATGCCTCTGTCTCTGTGCACTTTCTTATAAGTTCGATTATATTTATATCAATTATCACAGAAAATGCCGTCCTAACTTCGCCTTTCATAATATTACGTTTACTATACCTAGTCGGGCCTGATGTTTCCCTAAAAATATTATGACTAGGTGCTCTTCCAGGATTAGACCCTGTTTTTACTTTCTGCCAAAAAGTTCAGTCCATCGCAATTTCTCTTACCTCTTCGTCATTCTCACTATCGGAACTAACTAAAACTCTCCTTCTCTTTCGTCGTCTACATACGTTCGAAATATTCTCTTCGTTCTCATCGGCGTTCGAGTCGGTTTCAAGTGGATCATAATTTTCCGTATTGTCGATTTCCATATCCAGAATTTCTTGATCATCTTCATTTATTTTCTCTAATAATACATTCGCACTGCTCAAACGTCTTGACATTTTGGGGACAAATATTCAACGGAAAAAATAAAAACTAAAATATGAAAATGTAAATCAATATTGATAAAAAAAATCAATAAAAGATCAAATGTGAAACTTACTGCGACGTATTATTAGTCTTGTTCACTATTTTGAAAATGACACTTACAACACGTAATACGATATAAAATATTATAAAATAATAATAATGATAAAAGACTGCCAAGTATGCTCTTTGTGACGTTCACGTTTCGATGCACTCTGTTCGTGTTGCAAGACTCTACTGATTTGAATTCGTGAGAAGACGTCTATACATTTCCTTCAGTTATGAGTTCATTTGTTTTCCGTCATAGTAGATAAGATTACGTGAGAAAATTTGAGGAAGTGGACCGTATCAGATCAATCAAGCAAATAAACACTTCTAACCCGATAGTCGAGCGAGAACTGAAAACACTTGGAAGTGCCGTAAACCATTTTCTGGAAGGCACTTATTGAATAAAATCATGCCACAACTACATTACCTTTCGTTTGTAACGAATTTATAGTTTTGACATTGAGTCTTAGAGAAAAACTATTACAAAAATGTATAAATCGTACCACCGGTCAAATGACCGGTCGTGGTAGGCAAGACAGACTACAAATTTTTCTCAGAAAATAAACAATAAAAAAATAAGTGAATATTGAAAAATGTATCATACATATATATGAGGAAAAGTCATAAAGTTTAAAGGCGATTCGCTTACGTTGAATGTAGGAAATTCCAATTGAAAATTTAAAAACGGTCATTTGACCGGTCCCGGTAGGAATAGAGTTAATCATTGGGCAGCCTTTGGTAGCCAAGCTGGAAAGGGCGTAGACTCGTAACCGTGGTTTGCGTGTTCGATTCTTTTCAGTCCAAAATTTATTTTATTTTTCTTTATTTAATTTTTTTATTTTTTCAAGAACGTTATTCTAACTTTAATTTTTTTCCTATATTTTTACAGTATGTTATATTTTTTTTATAGAAGATATGATGAAAAATAATTTTATTGATGCATTTATTTTATAAAACGTTTCAAATTTTTTTTTATTTGCAAACATTACGAAAAATTAAAAAAAAATACTTACTTTTTACGCATAAGTAATACAATTATTAATTATAGGTAAATATCATATAATAACAAATGCGTATTTCTTTTACTTTTGATCAGTTGAATTTATTTATTTATTTTTATAGTACTCTACTAATCGCGACCGAAGCTTAAGAGAAAGAGAAAGAAAAGATTCTTATCTTGTATTCTTTTAAATAGCCGAGAAAAAAATTTACAAATTTAAAAATCGAATCATTTATTATGCTTATAAGGTAACAAATAATTTAAATTAATAAAAAAATAACAAAAAATACATAATATATTTGACAAATATATGTAACAACTATCAATTTAAAAAATTAAAGAAATAATACATAATATATATGTAAAGAAGATCACACACACGAGAATACAATGGCGGCGATCTCCTTTAAGTACTAAAAATAGTACCGCGATACGGACATGATGGAGATAATACCACCGACGACTGATTGGCGGCGTTACCATACAAACAGATAGCTTATAAAAGGAGAAGAGAGAGAAGAATAAGCAGTAGTAAGAAAAGACGTAGCGGAAAAGGATAAGAGGAAGAATTGAACGTAGTGAAAACTCATAGGCGGATAAAATAGAATAAAACCCACCACGAGTAATAGCTTTAATTGTTGTTTCTCTGTTTTACAGGTAAACTCACTGTAAATAATTGTAAATAATTGTAAATAGTGACGAATGTCCCTAATAAAATAATCTCTGTTTTACAGACCAACACAATTTAGTTTGTATTTTGGGTTATAACCGTCAAGAAAAACGACCATATTATATATATATAACAAATATGTAGAAATTATAAATTTAAAAAAAAATAACAAATAATACATAATGTATATAACAAATAAGTAATAATTACATATTAAATAATACAAAGTTAACAAAACATAATAAATATAAAATAATAAATATAACATATTAAACAATATATAATTAATAACGTCATCGTAAATAAATATTTTTTGTGTTTTGACTTGCAATACATGATTTTGGATGATACTTATCGAAGAAACAAACGAAGCATAAATTTATTCTACAGACGCTGCATTTTATAAATGAAGATTTCCCACACATACATGCTATACTCAAATCCTCCATAGGAAAGAAGACTTGGGTTACATTCAAAAAAATTGTCCTTTCTTCGCATAATTTTGAAGCAAACCATGCGTATTT
>JACGTP010000697.1:0-20691 GCA_023678845.1 Mischocyttarus mexicanus
GAATATTTTAATGATGTATGTGGATAACTGGAAGAGAGAGAGAGAGAGAGAATGAGGAAAGGGAGAATGAATTATTGATCTTAATATATCTAATTTATATATGCAATTAAATTATACTAAATCTTTCAAAATAAACAAAATACAATTTACCATAAATACGAAGAAAATTTTCATTAATTTCTCCCTGTCATCTTAAAACCGAGAAAGGAAAACTTTTTAATTGATTTTGCTTATTGTTTTTCACTATTTTCTCGTCACAATTTGTTTGATTGGACATTGGAGTACGAGAGGAGTGAAGGGGGGGAGTGAAGTGTAATATTTCTTAACATTAAACTGTAATTTACAATAATGCATTATAATGTAATTACAATTTGTCACGGTTATTTGACAAATGAGAGAAACAAGATTCGAGTTTTATTGTTTTGAATGTTTTATTATATTTTACTTAGAAACTAACTCAACAAGAACATTGAATTTTTATTTTAAATTCTACATAATTGTAGGGATCAATCAGTATCATAACTTGTGTAAACAATTATTACCTCAACAGAACACTATTATCAAATAAGTTTATGAAATTCGATATAAAAATCAAAATAAAATTAAACAATTGAAACAGAATAATTGCAATAACATTGATTCACCTCTCGTAAAATTACAACAATTACATCAAACCATAGATAAATGTAATCGTTGATAGTAACCAAAGTTCCAAAATAAATAAAACAAGTAAGTAAGTTGCCTTTTAACAAACACGAATGAAACTAACAGTAACGATTGGTCTATCAATCAATTCCTTTTCGATCGAATACGATGAAACATACCAAAGCAATGGATGAACGAATGAACGAAACAGTAGAGAGTAGTTTTAACAACCGAAAGAACATCCTTAATCTTTTCCACTAGGATTTTGCTGGAGTGTGTAAGAGAAGCAATCAGGAGGGGGTGTGTAGGATGGTAGAGGATGTTAGTGGCATACGCTACACCGTATACCGTTTTCTCTTGGCTACGCAATATGCAAATTTCTCTGGCTGAACGTTGAGTTCAAAGCGATCGACGAAAAGTGCACGTTGCGGTGTGCTTGAGTGGCTCGAAATAAAAAGAGAGAAAAAAAACCCGAAAGAGAAAAAGTGAGGGAAAGGCTAGCTCGAATACTAACGTCAGTAGAAGAGATGATCTTGTATGTGTGTATGTGTGTTTGTGTATGTGTGTGTGTATGTGAGCATGAGTGTGTAGGAGTGTGGGGAAGGAATGGTAGGGTGAGTTTTAAACGGGAGTAGGGGGTGACTCAGCATCAGGATTTTGACGCTCGACTGCATGCCGGAATTGATTCTCTTCTCTCTTCTCTCTTCTCTCTCTTCTCTCTCTCTTTTTCTATCTCACTTATACGTTGTTCGTGGTATCTGCCACACCATACCCGACACCGCTGACGCCCCTGTCGAGGGGCTAGGCACGTGACGCAAAAATCTTCTGAACGTGACGTCGTTCTGCATCCTATATTCCAGTCAGGAATAGATAAGAAGAAGTCCCTAGTAACGTTAGGTATAGTTACTACTACCCTAGGTATGGTAATAATTATGCAAGGAATATCACCGAGGGCTTGAGGATGTCCTAGCTCGCATAGCAAGTGCCTTTTCCTTCCCCCTCTCCCCCTCTCCCCCTCTCCACACGACTCTCCTCATCTTTTCTTTCTTCCTCTTCTATGAATCTCACCCACTCTTTCTTCTTTCCTCACCTACCTGTCTGTTCACTTGGTAAATACTTTTAACGAGAACTATACTGACCTGTCTTTTATCTTTATTTTCTTTACTAAGAAAACGATTTATTTTTCATCATTAAACCTTCAAAGTTAATTAACTTTATAGTTGGTGTTGTTATAGTGAATTATTGTACTTTTGGTTTAATATAATTTCAATTAAATATATATAAACAAATATTTATTTTATTTGTAATAGAAGTTTATAAAGTAATGATAATTTTAAATAAAATATTGAACAATAATCAATTTAACCTTAATGTCAATACCCGGGTACCCGGGTACCCTTTTGCATGTTCTTTCTTACATATCTTTTGTATTTAACGACATATTATTAAATCCTTTTAGATCCTCGTTATTTGAGTCTATTTCTATCGATTTATATACTTTAAGATATTTAAATATGCAAAAAAATAAATAAACTTTAGAGTTAAAGTCAGATACCCCATTGTTTAATACCCGGGGTACCTGGGTACCTATATGTAAGAATTTAAGATTTCTATAAAATTGTAAAGTAATAAATAATTAAACTTATCTCTAGAGATAAAAAATATTATTTAATATATAAATAAACGAATTTCTTTAGCTTTTTATTAATTTTAATATAAAACTTATAAATTATACATAAAATATTGCTATATTGAATTTATTCTTGAAAACATGTTTCGCATTTTGTAATTGCTTTTGAATGTTGATCGCAAACTGATTTATTACACTCTTTACTTAATTTTCGCGTTTTTTTCCGTTTTTTATAGACACCCTGATAACAAATACAACATGACCCTACAACAATTTTTTGTCCAGTAAAATCTGCCTCTTGAGTAGACCCACCTGACTCACTTGATGTTGTTGCTCTACTTGTAGAATTTATTGGTTTTCCATAAATGCTTTCGATCGCAATCCGAGTAGTGAAATTTCTCATAATTTGAATATTTTGAGATCGTGCTTCAATCAATGGCATACATAATTCTTCACTTAATTGTCGCAAAAATAATCTGCGTTCTTTTGTCTTTATTTTTTATCATTTTGTTATTTTCATAATAAATTATGTAGCTTGCAAGACTGGCGACATCCAAAATATTAAGAAAAAAATGCAAAAGGCCATCGATTAGTCCGTCTGTGGGTTGTGTAACGACCCAACATCTGATCCATTGTATCGACTCCAATTTGTGTTTTATTATAATACTGAACAACTAATCTTAAGCAAAAAAATACACACAGTGCTTAGGAAATATTCAAACGTCCACTCCAAGTCAAGTGTAGTTTGAAACTGACCATTATAAGTAACGAATACTAAGCAGCTGCACAAGAATTTCGGCTATTCTTCTACCTCCCCTCTTTTCCAAAGTTAATATTTCTATAAAAAAAGGGTTTCTCAGATAGTCCTTAATGTAATGAGTAATAATGTGAAAGTTTCCCGGTATGAAAGTTCAATTATTGAATGAATAATCTAAGCGGGTACCCAGGTACCCCGGCTGTTGAACAACGTTGTAACGACTGGGTATTGACATAAGGGTTGTGACAATGAAATTATGATAAAACACAACGTCAAATTTGAATTTGGTGAAGTAAATCTTGAAAGGTTTTGATTCATTTATTATTTTCTATACAACGTTTATTAATTTTGATTAGTTTGGTTCTTATGTGAATTTAAATCACAATGTAATATGTTCTTTTCTAAATAAGATAATGTATTAGCTATATGCATGTACGTAACGTACGTATTTTTTGTACGTGTGTTAAAAAATTTGTGTAAAAAATGTCTCTGAATAATATGACCGGTCTTGAAATTTAATGCAAACGCTAAAATCGTGGCCGCAATGACTAGAAATTGCGGTTATCAGAAGCATTTAACTGTGCCGCGTACTAAATTAGAGATAGTGAATCAGTGGAGCATACAGTGTTACGGAACGAGACTCGTCGTGCATCATGTCGAGGACACCAATGATGCGCGGTGAATACATTAATGTTACTGGCGTTACATAGATACAACGTTTTATTACGTCAACCAATGCGGAACCGTAATTTCCTTCCTAGTTTTCTCTTTCCATGTATATACCAACACCACTAAAACTGATTCAACGAAGGTGTATGGTGCTTGTTATATCATTTTTTTTTAATTTAGAATACAAATCACAAAAAGAGATCCTTCCCTATACACATACACACACACACACCATCATCTCTTTGACGTTAGTATTCGTTGAATTTAACCTGGTTTACTCGTTTCATTGCAACCCCCCCCCCCCACCGTATAGCTTTTACAATATAAATATTATTTAATTAGATTTTAATGGGGTTGGATTATTCAACAGATATAATTGTATGTATAATTTATTCTAATATTTATTTGACGAGTAAATAATAATTATTTAGTAATAAATTATTGTAATTTTATCACAGATAATTGTTATTATCTTTTTGGTCTTTTGTATGACTCTTTTTTCGGGATTATACATCCAGTGAACACAAAACGTTAATATCACGTACGATTTACGTAATTTTTCAAAAATGATGTAAAAATGACGTAAATCGTACGTCATATTAACGTTTTGTGTTCACTGAGTAAATATATAAGTTATTTTCATATTTTATTTTGTATATTTTCTAACATAAAATAAAATTTATTTGTTAGATGTAACAACGAACACGTCACACGTATGTGTCTTATTACAAAACACAGTCAAATGGTTTTAATCCTAAAACTTATCGATAGACGAACATTATTTGAAAACGCTACTCACGTTTATATTTTCTTCTTTGGCTTAAAGCAACGGTGACGTTAATGCTTGTTACAAATCACGAGAGATACTAAATGTACCAAGGGTAAATGCGACCATAAGGCGGCTTCCGGCAGCGAGTAACGTTCATTCTATTGGTATTCGAGCGTTGACTGTCATCGTGCGTCATGTCGTTTCAAACATGAAACATATCCGCTTGGTTCTCTGATTACCTTCTCCACCCTTAAGATTCCATTTACTTATAAAGCTTTTACACTACATTTTCAATGATATAATACCACGTAAACCTTAAATTTATATTTTAAAACGAAATAGAAATAATAAATCATTCGTAATATCAATTGGATGCTGTTCCCATAAAAAAAAGAAATAATTTTATTATACGTGTACTCTAAAATAGAACAAATATTATTCCCTACTTAAATTTTTTTTTTTTACAAAAATTTATTATTAGGTGTTGGAATTAACTCGTAGCGTTATACTAAAGATGACATGAGTTTTAAAGTATTCTGTTTTCACCTTCAAGAACAAATTTATCGTAAACCAGCTCTAACAAGGTTTTATTTTTACGACAAATATTATGTTTTAATTGTTCATAACATCATGTTACTATTATTTCAATATGTTGAGGTTTATCTCAAATAAAGTGTTTTTGCGGGAACGACACAAAAGAAAAAGTTTTTTACATCGTATTGTTACTAGTGATGAAAAGTGGATACATTATGACAATCCTAAGCGGAGAAAATCATGGGTTAAGCCCGGGCAACCATCATCATCAGTGGCAAAACGCAATATTCATGGATCTAAGTTCCTCCTTTGTATTTGGTGGGATCAACAAGGTGTAGTTTATTATGAATTGTTAAAACCCAATGAAACCATCACTGGGGATCGCTACCGGTTACAATTGATGCGTTTGTGTTGTGCATTGAAGGAAAAACGGCCGGAATGGAGCAAAAGGCACGATAAAGTTATTTTACTGCACGACAATGCTCGACCTCACGTGGCGAAACCAGTGAAAACATACCTGGAAACATTGAAATGGGAAGTCTTAACCCACCCGCTGTACTCTCCGGATATTGCCCCTTCGGATTACCACCTGTTTCGATCAATGGCTCATGGTTTATCAGGAGAAAAATTAACATCTTATGAGGATTGCCAAAATTGGATCGATTCATGGATTGCCTCCAAGGACGAAGAGTTTTTTCAAAGGGGTATTCGACAGTTACCTGAAAAATGGGAAAAAGTAATGGCAAGCGATGGGCAGTATTTTCAATAATGTAATTTTTTACTTTCATTTCAAATAAATTGTTATTTTTAATTAAAAAACGCTATGAATTAAATCCAACACCTAATATTTATGAAATACTTTAAAAGGATCAAAATTTACCTGAAAATCTAACAACCATTTGTCCCAAATTTTTTCTATTTTTAAAATACTAACACATATGTTTCGATATATAAAAAAAAACCCTCACCCTCGTATTTAGTTCAGAATACAAATACGATTAAATCGAATCAATATTTTGACACGAACGAGAAACTAATTATACAAATAAACATAATTTGCATAATTCAACTGAAACTCTGATTAGATAAACAACTTGATAAAAAGTTGAACAGTAAAAACCATATACTTGTTTATAAACAATCTAATACTAATATTAATACTAATACTAATAATAATTAAATCGTAGTGTATAAAATCAAGTAGGATTAGAGTAAATCTATCGTAGCAGTGTATAGGCGTACACATCCTTAGTGTCAGTGGGTGATGGGTGAACGCGAATTAGTACGATTAAGATGGTATCGCGTTTCACTGGACAGGAATGGTAAAGGGGAGGAGGTGGTAGTAGTGAATGGAAGGAGACTATGTGAAATACTTAAGCACCTAAACGCTGTAGTACTATTACCAAAGATAGAGATGGTGTTAGTGTTTGTATTGGTATAGTCCAAAGAGAAAGAGAGAGAGAGAGAGAGAGAGAGAGAGAGACAAACAGAGTGAGAGAAGGGGGAGGAACGGGTGAATTGGAAGGGAGAAAAGAGCTGTAGGTGGAATGGTAAGGGTGGAGGGGGGAGGAGTGGGAGTGGGGTTGGAATCCGACCTCAAAGCAACTGGCAAGTGGAACGACGGGGTTTAGATGGGTATATGTTGTCCCGTATGGGATATCTATGGGTCCGTTGCAAGAGAGTAGTAGTGGTAATGGTGGTGGTGGTGACTGTAGAGAGGGTGGGAGGAGGGTTCGGTTTCAAGGTGGATATCCGGGGTGGTCGTGTTGGCTGGGATTACGGAAATACAGGAACGGGGACGGGGGGTTTGGGGTGCTGCCACGTAACGTACCAGTACGACCCTGGCTCTGATGCTGAGTTACGTTCTACCCTATATCCCTTGGACCTATTACACACGCGGGACACCCTCATAAATACAACGCAAAATCGTTCTAGATCCTCTGTCCACTACGGTGATATGCATCCGTCAAACTTGCAACCAACCAACTAACTAACTGACCAACAAAATGTTGTATCTTCATTTTCTTCATCTCGTTTTTCTTTTCTTTTGCAACTGATTGGTTTAACATGTAATTTAAACCTAACATACTGTGTAAAGTTTCATATAATAGTTCATTTATGTGAGAACCAAGTTGTTAGATGGGGTAGTAGCTTTATCGATAATCCTTGATAACCATATTTGGTGTATCAATAGATTCCGGATAGCTAATCGATCTGTGTTCATGTTTGTTCACAGGATTATAGTACAACACATTTTCGTGATACGATTATACCCAAAACATGATCATTGTTTAAACTAATATATATAAAGAGAGATACTTTGAACACTTTTAAGTTGTGTTAAGCAAAAATTAATATTGATGTTTAATTCTTTCAAGATGAAATATATTCAATAATAAATTTTTTATTAATACGAATTATTTGTGGTTTGTATATCTTTTATTTCGATCTTGCGATTGGTATAATCAATATTTACCTCGATGAAATAAATAAATATTTAAAAAAATAAACTCTTTGAGTTGTTGATGAAGTATTTACTGGGTTAAAAAAAATAAAAACAACACACACACACACACACATATACAAATTTATTAAATATTACAAATATTTATCGAATATTTTTGGAAGAATGCAACCCTGTGACCCCTGCATGTATTTTTAATCAAAAATTATTGTAATTGTTTAATACAATTCGAGGTATCGGGATATTATTGGGAGTTCTGTAATTGACGTAATACAAAATAGGGGGTATACTTGAATTCGAACAATTAACTATGTAATATGGCATCTTGACTAGAACGTCGAAAATGTTTAACCGAGACGGACTTGAACGCGAATTATAATCGGATCGTCGAATACGACAACCCAGATACAACATAGCGTTCATTACTCGGCCCAACATTTAATGCGCGCATAACATGAATGAGTGAGAGAGAGAGAAAGAGAGTGAGAGAGAGAGAGGGAGGGAGAAACTCGATCATTGCTTGCAACGTAGAACGAAGATAATCCTGATTGGTATGATTATTATGAATAGAGAAACTAAAGTCGTTTGGAATTCGTATTCGTTACCGTAAATACCATAAATACGATCGATACTCAGAACATCTTAAAATTAGAAATAATTAAGTATAATAATGAGGTACTTTTCCATTAGTCGGGAGCAAGCAAGAAACTGGAGTAAACACTCAGAAAATCGAACGACTTTGGAGCAATTCCAAATGAAGAAATAAAATACATTGGGGAAATAATAAATATTAATAAATAAATTAATAATAATAAACAATAAATTATATATAATAATAAACAATAAATAATAAATAATAATAATTAATAATAATTATAATAATTATATTAGATTTGTCAAGTATGAAATGGAGCAAAAAATGCACGTAATTGAATTGACAATTTGCTCCATTTCATACTTGACAAATCTAATCGTTTAGCAAATTTCAATGGAGCAAATTCTCAATTCAATTACGTGCATTTTTTGCTCCATTTCATATTTGACAAGCCTAATATAATAATTATAATAATTATTTATAATTTTATTAATAATTAATAATTTGTTTTATAGTTGAACGTTTACGAATTTTATTCCGTTGACTGTTTTGTCATTCGCTTCGCTCGGTGACTTGATTCGCGTTTGATTCACAATTGACGATATTTGCGTCCAGCTAAAGGAAAAGTACCAATGATAAAAAAATAATAAAATATTATCAATCAATTGTAATTAAGATTTGACAATATTCTAATTTATGTCGATAAATTAATTTATATCGTTTCTATAATCAGTCATTGACCTAACATTTATATTATTTTTAATTATAATTGTTCCTAGAAGATATTTTTAATGGGAAATGTTAGATTTGACAAATATCTTTGTATAGTTTGTTTTACTAAAAAATAAAAAAAAATTGTTAAATTTTTAAACAACCTTTTAATATCTAAATAAAAGATAGATATAGTAATTCGTAAAAGAAAAAACATTATTTGAGGTAAAAAGAGAATATGAAAAGATTATTAAATATTGAAAACTTAGTCGTATACCAGAAATAAAAAGTTAAAAATACCTATTGGCCTTAATTTAATTATCATTTAACAATGGGAACGCATCGATACGTTAAATTAAAGTATGAAAACGATGAAAGAGAAAGAGATGGAGATTAAAAAGACTTATTGTCTTTCGATAATTCCTATTAGCTTATAATACGATCGAATATGCTATACGATAAAGTTAGAATTATTAAATGAGAGTACTTTTTCTCACTTTTTCTCATATGTGTGCGAGTGTGTGAGTGTGTGTGTGTGTGTATTGAAAAAAAGAAAAGAAAAAAACTGATAAAATGTATTTTCGATCGATGTAACGTGTATTAGTTACATCATTAACATTATTAGGAAAATCTATTTAAATAAAATGATTAAAAATGTTTCTTCTATGAATTAACCAGTTAACTGTGTTTGACGTCTATTTACGTCATTGAGAAGTGACCGGATTTTGTGTCGTGACGAGTATATTTATCATATGTAAAAAATAGCAACCCATTGGCTATTTTAATTGTAATTTTTTTAAAACACGAAACACACTGATAAATTTCAAGATTTTTAGAATATTTTGAGATCAGGCCAGAATAAAAAAGAAAATTATTAAATATGAAAAATTTGAGAGGCTTGCGTTCTCGCACGTACTGGATAAGAAGGAGGTTTATCTCGTAAGTACTTCACGTAATGACAACATGATGGAAATAGAGAAAAAGAAAATAATAACAAAAAACCCAAAAGTAGTGATTGACTGCAATAAAAAGATGGCTTGAGTAGATTTGAGCAATGGTATTATCGTAGCGTACTTTTCAGCAAACAAAAAGACTCGAGAAGTACTATAAAAAAATATTTCTTCATTCGTTGCATATTATTTGTTTAAATGCATTTATATTGTATACAAAAAATAATGGATCATTATCGCGAGTGAACTTTTAGATGGAATTTATTGAGGACACTATTGCATCGTATCCAATGAAACTAGAAAAATCAACGCATACAATTCGGCAGCTTACACGTTATGTAACCCAATTAGTCGGGAAACATTTTTCGGATTATATACACGGACCTTAAAAAACAAACAACCCTACACGAAGGTGTTCACTCTGTTATGAACGTAAGATCAGGAAGAAATCGCGTTACTGGTATTCTATTTGCAAAGTCTCATTATGTGCAGGTACCCTGTTTCGGTGAATACCACTTTACAAAAGGAATTTAAATTTGTAACTTTAGAAACATTATTCTTACGTTTTTCGGTTATCATGGTAATATATGTTAAATAAATAAATAAATATTAGTAATAAAATAAGCAATTTTATAAAATAAACCCATCTTTTTGATGCAATATTTTATTAATGACACTTATTCTGTGCTTGACGAACATATTCACCATTGATTGACTTTCGTGATACACAGAAATGCTCACTTTTAAAACAGATCTCTACAGTTAACTGGTTAAAGAATTATAGTACCCGTTAAATTCATAAATTGAAGAAAAATTTGATAACTTTTCAATTGTCAGCAGAGTGAAGAAATTTAGAGTTGTGGAATATTTGAAAAATATTATTAACAAACAGAATGAATACAGTTTATATTATCTTTATTTCAGATTAAATATTGTTTGAAATAATAAGTACCAAAGATAATTTTATTAACCTATTTCTCAATTTAATATTTATATTATTTTTCTACACTCAACGATCATACTTCGTGTGATTTATTTGAAATGAAAGTATCGTTCACCGACAATCTGGACGATTTAATTGAAAAATATGTAATTACATAAACTTAGAGTACATTCAATTATGACTATAAAAAAAATCCTCATCTCTCTCGCCTTTACCTTTAAACCCCTGCCCCTGTTATTTAAACGTTTATTGTGTGGGGTTAGAAAACGAAAGGAGAAAATATTTCATCAACGTTACTTCGGCCAGTTTAAAATGAATTTCCCACGAAGCTGTCTACTTCTATCGCTTGTCGTTTCTTGTTAACCTCCTCTTGATTTATATTCTCAAGTATACTCAAGAACCTAAGATCGAATCTTGATGGATGAAAACATCTAAGACCTTTCTAAACAAATACCAAAACTAACAATAATTAATTTATCATCTTTTTATCGATAATTATTTATAAATATGTGATTATCGATTAATCAAATATTTGATTGAAAAATAATTTGAAAGAAGCAATAATATACAATAAATAATTAATATTTTAAACATAAGATAAAATTAATAATAAATTTATTTGTTTTATTGGTTTGACCTTTCGTAAGCCAATTATTTTGTTGAGTATTTTGATTGAGATTTTTAGGATAATTCCAGTGTTAAATCATAGTCATCGATATCGATAAGTCTTGGTTCGTCTATTCATCAATCCTTCCACGTGGATTTTTCGAGGAATGATAGTAAAAAGAAAACGAGAATGAGAAAGAAAGGGAAAGGGAAAGGGAAAGGTGAAACCCTTAGGCGTCTAGACTCTTGTATACGAAGGAAAGTTTCCTTAACCGGCACGAAGTGATGGATCACGACGCTTCAAAGTATCATAATGCGTAAGCCGAGGGTCTGTAAAAAGCTTTTCGTAAAGAAGAAAAGCCATACCTGAGGGAACTTTTTGACGAACGAAAAGCGCTACCTTATAAAGGAAATACAAGTGAGTTTTTTTTTTTCTTTCTATCTATCTTTCTTTCTTTCTTATATGTGACACGATGATTGACACGATTAACTGTCATCTTTCTCATATTTAACATTCATTTTTTTCTTATTTAATTTACCTAATTTCAACATAGGAAGAAAATAAAAACGTTTGATTAAATGAAACTCGTAATGAGTCGTTCTTTCACCACTAGCTGGGAGATTTTAGATGTTTTGGATATTTTAATTTTTCTACAAGTGTTGAAATATTCATTTGTCACAGAAAAAAGAACAAACTAATTTCCTACGTCGAACAGTAATAATTGTTGTTTCTTTTTTTACATTCATTCAATATTCATACCATTTTTTTGGATTTAATTTTTTGATATATTGTTTCATTCTAACGAAACAAAGTTTGTGTATATTTTGATTAACTACAAATAAATGTATGAAATAATGTTTTGTAATAAGAGGATAATAATATTTCATTATGAATAAACGTATTTAAGTTGAAATTGATGATATCTCGAGATTTCATATTTCCACAGCTTCCAGTAAATTGGTTCTTATTCAAAAAGAGAAAGAGTTGGAAGGGCTAAAGGGGGAAGGAAAAGAGGAGGTTGGGCCTTGGCAAAGAGAAGAAATTCTACGAGATAGATAGTTACTATGATTCTCTTCTCCTGTGTAGCCCTCTCACAGCTTGTGAAATCCTATCAATGATATCGTTTCAAAGGAATAAGGTCGACGTTTAGAAATCGATATGCGAAGGACAATCGTACGTTGTGCCCGGATGTTATCGAACGATAATTCGAAGATTGATTCTGAATCGACACAATTCCCATAAAAGCCAAAAAAGGTATTTATTATTTACACGATCAATGTGTTAAAAAACAAAAACAAAATGATGGATAAATTTCGTGTATTGATTCCAGAAAAGTAAAAACAATAGTCGTATCACCCACCAATTATTCACATTTAAATATTAAATAAAAAATGTGTAAGAAATATTTTTAACTATTTCAATATTTTTCACTTAAAAATATATTCTAATATTACGAAATTGGCAGCAAAATAAAATGTTTTTAGATTAGTTGCTCCGATCAACTAGCTGTTTGTTTTCTTTTAGTAAATATACCCTCACATTGCAGTATTTAACATACCTACTTTTTATTAACAAATAAAAATGGTTAAACGTGCTTGTAAAAATTCCTTGAACATTCCTTGCTGTATATGTGATAATTTTGTAATTAAAAAACATCAAAGGAATATTACACACTTTGTAAAAAAAAGTTTACTTAGCATATTTTGGTGCACCAATCAGTAATCAAGACAAGTGCTGGGGTTCCTCGCAAAGTATGCTATGTTTGCATCGAGGATCTTAGAAAATGGTATAAGAAAGAGAACATAGCTTTTAAATTTGCACTACCCATGGTATGGAGAGAGCTAAAAAATCATTTAAACGATTGTTATTTTGGCAAGCATAGATGTTACTGGATATAACTCTAAGAATAAAAAAGTCATTGTCTATCCAAACATTACTTCAGCTGATCAGCCGATAGAACATTGTCCAAGATTTCCTGTCCCAGTGCCACCTGATTCGATGGATGACGTTTTACAGTCTAGACCCGAATTTAATCAAAGTCCACCGACCGATGACGATTTCCAATGATCTCCAGAAAACTTAAAACCACGGTTATTTACACTAGCTGAGTTAAATGATTTAGTCAGAGATTTGGGTTTGACTAAGGAAAAAGCAGAATTGTTTGGTTCTAGGCTCAAAAAAAAACATTTATTGGAACCTTGGACATCTATTTGCTATTATAGAATGAGAGATGAACAGTTTTCTCAATTTTTTCGGCAAGACGAGAATTCGATTTACTGCCATGCAAGCTATGCAAGAAATTTTACACAGAAAATATATTATTGTAAGAGAAAATAGTATTTAAATGAACAGTACTATGAAATTTGAATGTTGATAGACCAAATTGACCCTATTTTTCTGAAATATATAATCGATCTCGTATTATCAGAAAGTTGTGGGTACTTGAATAAAATTGCTATCGAATACGGTTTCAGCATCTAAAAATACATAAGATTTAGGTAAATTTTTTTAAAAAGTTTTTACAAATATTTTTTTGTTGGCCTGTGTTATTGGCCTTGTTTTGTAATTTTGTGTCATTTCGAGTATCGTCTCGTATTCTGTGCAAACATATATTCCCTCTCTATAAACCTTAACGAACTATTGTAAGAAAATGTTGTGTTAGCGATCTTCGGGAAACATCGAAACGTATCCCACACAAAAAATTAACACGTGGACTACGGGTACAAGAGAGAGAGTGAGAGAACACGAGATACTAGAAATACATCGGTGTATTTTTTTATAGTACGAATGCGAAGCACGTAATACTGTTCTTGATAAACACGCTTTTATTTCTCTTTTATTGGAAAACTTTCTATTCGAAAATACATCGTCGAGAAATTTGGATCATTAAAAAGACCATACTCGAAAGTGTTCCTTATTATACAATATAATTATAAAACTTAATAGAAATAATAATAATAATTAATATTATTCTAATTTCTTTATAATTATACAATTGTTTTCTTTAATAATAAATAATTTTCTATTAAATACATATATAGTTTGTTTTTTATTTTTATCTTGAAAATGCAAGATCGATGTTTCCAGATTGTAAATATCGTTTTATAACAGGCCTCGTTACGTAAATTACCTTATTATCGTAAATTTGGCTAATACCGTGTACGCCGATAACGAAAGCTAGTTAGTATTAATATTTTTTCTCTCTCTTTCTCTCTTTTCCTCTCAATTCTCTCTTTCTATTTTACCATGGAATATATAATCGTTAGTTGGATGAAATATAATTTCGTTTTACCAAAGCATATACACATCTACTAACTCATAGGCCCACCACGTCAATGAAATGTGATTTTGAGTTAAGTAATCAAAAATGCAAATTGATGATAAGCTTATATGCTTTCAATCGAAATCAGCAACTGATTCGCTATTGAATACGCGTGTCCTGCTAATTTAGACTACTGCGATATGATTATTCTTAAAAATGATTTATACGAAATTAAGTATTCTACGATATTCAAAAGAATTAATAAACAGAAAAAAAAGAAAATTAATTTATAAAAGGTTTATTATACTTCATCCTTATTGAAAAGTTAGAAAAGTTAATTATTTATTTAAAATTAACCGTTGTGAATTTTTGTTTGAATTATTATTTAAGGAAATAAGACGACGAGTGAGATGAAACGTTAAACAGATGTCTAGATTAACGCGTTCGGTTCGATAAGAGTGTTAGAATGAAGCATGAAGTGTAAATACATCCCTTTGCAAGAGTATATTAACGTTCGCACTAAGTTAAGTAAGTAAGTAAGTAAGTAAGTAAGTAAGTAAGATAACTAAGATAACTAAGGATGAGTAAGTAAGTACATATGTAACAACTCTACTTATAATCTCTCGTCTGGTTAGATTTTCCTCATAAATTCTAGAATATGAACTCATCAGTGTGTAGAAATCCTAAGAGGAATGATGAGTTCCATTAGATCCTAATTACCCTTACCCCCTAACCACCGTAATAACACACAATGGAACATTTTTTGATTCTTCTTGGGTTCTATATTCGTGGTGGCACACAGTCACCAGAAATTGTAACTTGCATTCTTCCTCAAACCCATACACCCACATACACACACGTATTCTCGAATTCACCAAGATGGATAGATAGATAGATAAATAGATAGATAGATAGATAGATAGGAAAGATAAAAAAGAGTGAGAGAGAAAACGAAGAGTAGAAGAGAAGAAGAAAAAAAGAGGGGAAAACAAACAAACAAAGATAAAAAAAGATTAAAAAAAAAAAATAGAAGGACGGGGGTGGAAAGAAAGTACCCTACGGACGAGGTTATTAAAAACGAGGTTCTGAAAGTCTCGTTCGGGTGCGAGTCGATAAGACAATAGGCTGACGGTGCCTGCCGATTGTTAGTCTCCTCGTCATTCCATCTCTCTCTCTTTCTCTCTTTCTCTCTCTCTCTCTTTCTCTCTCCGACATTTTGAATCCCAGATCAACGTAGCTTCATGTTGAATGGCAGCAGGCAGGCTCTTTTTCTCTTTCAGTTAAAGGCAACTGCATCAGAGAAGGCGACGGTACGTTGCTCTCTCCAGGATGCTCATTAGGCATCGCCTCGAGCTATTTCTCGGCATAGCTTCGTCCTTCTTTTTTATCTTCCTCCTATTTTTTACCTACCACCTTACCCACCCACCCACCCACTCACCCACCTACCTACTCTCCCAACTTCCACCACCCTAGTTCCTGGTTTTTTTTTCTTCTTCTTCTTTTCTTTTTTTTTTATACCATCCCACTTCCTTTCTGCTATCTTCTTTATCCTCTTTCTGTCTCTATTTCTAGCTCAGGAACTTGCTTTTTTCTCTGAGGATCATAATTGTATACGTTCGGGTATTTCGCGATCACGAGTGAGTTTGTTTCCGAGAAAAGGGTTGCGATGTTACTCTCGTCTTTCTTTCTTATCTTTTTGTGTGTATGTCAGAGTAATGAGAATGGTAGAGATAGAAGTGTGTTGGAAGTATTGAGAGTAATTGGAATAATAAAAGTACTGGGGAATATGAGTTGTAAGCATGATGAAATTGTGTGATCATAGGGATTGATTAAGATTGTTTAAGTAATAATAATGGTAGAGATAGTAAGTGGAGTCATGAGTCATTGGTTTAACGAAATGCAGTCATCCAGTTATACGAGGACAGTCCGATAAATACTTAGCTTCACAACCCGATGGCACATTATTGCAAGAGAAATTTACTATCGTGTAGTATATTATCGTAGACGACAACTGTCAAAATTTCAGCCGAATCGGACCCATAGTTTCGTTTTGACCTAGTGTGGAAGCTAACGCGTCCATGGATTTTAGAAAAAATGGGAAAAGAGCAATATCGGTCAATGATTCGATTTTTGTTTTTAGAAGGAAAATCGCGCAGCTATATCAAAGAGCGCTCGGATGCTGTGTACGGTGACTCTTCTCCTTCGATGGCGATCGTCAAAAATTGGTTTAACGAGTTTCAACGTGGTCGCACGTCGGTTTTTGAGGAGCCACGCCCAGGTGCCCCGAAAATGGCTACTACGGAGGATAACGCGACAAAAATCAACGATCTCGTATTGGCAGACCACCGATTGAAGGTGCACGAGATAGCTGAGACAGTAGGCATCTCAAAAGACCGCGTGGGTCATATCCTGCATGAAATTTTGGGCATGAGAAAACTGTCGGCCCGATGGGTGCCGCGTTTGCTCATTCCGGTCAACAAGCACCGGCTCACACCTCTGCCATCGCCATGGCCAAATTGGTCGAATTAGGCTACGAACTGCTACCCCATCCACCGTATTCTCCAGATTTGGCCCCGTGCGACTTCTTTTTGTTTCCAAACTTGAAAAAGTCACTCGCCGGGCAGAAATTTAAGTCGAATGAGGAGGTTATCGCCACCACGGAGGCCTACTTTGCAGTCCTCCAGAAAACGTATTTTTCAGACGGGTTAAAGAAGTTGGAGTATCGCTGGGTCAAGTGCATCGAACTAAAAGGAGACTATGTTGAGAAATAAATCACCACTTTTCCAAAATTTTCGTTTTTCTTTTGTAGGCTAAGTACTTATCGGACCACCCTCGTATATAAATAATTTCAATCACATTTAGTTGAATTATTAAAACTCAACATTAACTCAAGCATTAATACCAAATGATTAAACATTAACTACCATCTAAAGTATGATTGTGTTTAATTTCCATTCTACACTCGGATTATTCGTTTTATTACCACAACTATTTAGTCACATCGTACCTGGTTGAACTTTACTTCTCGCGACTGGCAAAGTCAGGCCTACAAGTCAGTATTATTATTCTGACTTGAATAAATAATTTAAAAAAAGGACAAAACTTATCGGTACATTAATAATTAAGTAACTATGAGATTGATCAGGATAAAGAGGAAAGTAGAAAAATGATAGAAGGTAAGATAAGGTATACCATGGGAATATGACAAACAGTTGAAGATAAAAGGGGTAGAAAAGATCGATGAAGAAAAATGAAGAAAATACTCGGATACCTAATTCTATTTCTACGTTTCTTATCGACCGATCTGATGTTCTGTATGAAAAATAAAAATAGAATAAAAATACAAAATTGAAAAATATAGAAAAGGAGAGACAGAAAGGGAGAGAAACGATAAAACAGACTAGCAAGAAGACGAATAAAAATAAAACAGGAACGAGAAGGAAGAAGAAGAAAATGAGAAGTAAAAATAATAAAAAGGGCTTTCTCAAGTCAGTTGGATTCTAGTCTCGTTTTTAAATCTCTTTCGCGAATGCGTTTTCCAAGAAAATCCTAGCGCGTTTTAAGAACGATGCTAGAAGAAGAGAAGAAGTGTAAGAAAGACGAGTGCTGGCTTTAGGGGTAAAGGGGATAGGAACAGATGCCATGGTTTTCTTGAAGAAGAAGAGGAAAGCATTGGACATAAAATTATGTCGACGTTCTTATCCACCTTGCGAGAAATTTGGCCCAAGTTTAAATGCAAATTTGTATTCGAATAAGAGAGAGAGAGAGTGAGAGAGAAATGCAAGTTCCATGTGTCGCATGAACCAACAAACTTTGATAAACGAAACATGACGAAGTGGATGACGTCAACTGAAATAAAAAATCACCATAAACTGGAAATATTTACTACGAATCATCAATGGTGGTGGTGGTCGTGTAACAATTTCGTGATTAAAAATTTATTATCAATTTGTATTAGAGTTTTAACCAGTTAACTGTGTCCCTCCGTTTTGAAAGTACCTCACCTCTCGTATCTTTCGTGTGTCAGGTAAATCGATCAATGACAAGTATAGTCGTCAAGCACAGAGTAAGTGTCGGTGTTAAAATATTGCATAAAAGAAAAATAGGTTTCTCTTATAAAATTGCTTATTTTATTTACATACTTTGGTTAATTTTATTATTTATCTTGCCATTTCTTCATGACGTGTATACGCGTCAAACACAGTTACACTAGTTAATGTATATTTTCTTGCTTGTAACGAACTAATAACATGATTGACAGTAAGATTAGGCTTATTCTTCTTAGCACTAATTATTCTATTACAAGAGTCAAGATTATTTGTCATCATATAATAAACTATGAAATAAATTTGTAAAATGTTTATTCTTACAATTATAATCCAATAATAGAATTGTTATCTCTTTTGACACCATGCATAATAAATCTAATTATTTAGTATTATTGGAATAACTTTGTACAACGAATTTATTCGATTAATTCTTATCTCGTTTGTTTCAGAATCGTGAATACATTCAAGGCCAGTGATACGAGATCGACTTATCAACGAAGGTACAAGGTATTTATTTATTCATTTATTAAATAAGACTTTTTTCAAGTACTTAACCAGTTAACTGTGTTTTTGAGAAGACCCCAGATTTTGTGCTATGACGAGTATATTCTTAGCTTCAATAACTCGATTGATATAAGGTAATCGTAATCCTAATTGCATCTGATGAATCAAATTATTCGATATAAATTATAGGGAGTATAAATTAATTCGGTCCATTTTTTCAAGAGACACCCAATTACCTTGCTTGAGAATCATTCCCATGGATTTCAATCGTACGAAAACCGTTGCTTAAGTAACTCCCAATGATTCTGCAAGCTCATCCTACGTTTGACTTGGATCTTTATCGAGTAATGCCCTCCAATTCTTTGTCTTCGAATTTCTTTTGCCTGTCCAGAACGAAGCTTGTCTTCAACGCTGAAATCACCATTCTTGAAACGTCGAAACCATTCCCTTGCATGATTTATCAGTTGGAGCATCGTCACCGTAAACTTCTACCAGCATTCGATGCACTTCAGCTGCGCTTTTCTTCCAATTAAAACAGAAAACTAAAACCTCTCGCAAATGTTGCTTAATTTAACACAAAAGTTGACATATTCAACACGGTAAAAAAACAGGGGTTTTGTGTGAAACTCAAAGCGATATGTGCTGAATATTATTGACAGATGTCTAACCTCTCTGAAACCACAGGAATCAATTGTCGCTGTGACATGTTCATATCAGTCAGAGATATCACTTGAAAACAGACCGAATTAATGTATACTCCCAATAATTGGCTATGTAACAAATTAAACAAAGTAATTAATCGTGGTGTGATCGAAATGAGAATAAAAATCTTAGCTGGATGATGAAATAATTTTGTGTGTTTTTAATATTTTAATAATTAGAGTTGAAATTTGTGAAATATTTAATTGAAAAAAATAAAAAGACCCTTTAATCGTGTTCAATCGTTTCTTCATATTTGAGGATTTGGTATTTTGAATATATATGTGTAATCTTGTTTTTATCATAATTATAATTAATGTATTTACTTATTTACTTATTCAAAAACCTTTTGTAAAGAAAAATAAATCAGAAAGGAAACAATTAGTATGATATTTTCGTATAATGGCATGCTCGTAAGGAGTCGTTTGTTTGCAAAGCCGTGTATTTTGTCAACAGTCTCGTTTCTATCCTCGTTTCTATCCTCGTTTCTATCCTCGCTTTGGTCTTTCGTCCTATGCATGATAACAGTATCACTTTGATAATAATCCGTGTTAACAACCATCCTTATTTTTTTCTTTTATCTAATATCAAAAAAAAATTGAACAAAAATAAAATGCAAAAATTATCAACGAATAAAGTTGAATAATTGTTCATTAATTCTTTGCATATCCCATTCTATGCAATTTATTTATATTTTCCTTTTTATTATTATATTTTTATAAATATAGGTAGCCTTCCGACAACACGGCATCTTATAACACGGCATTTTATAGAACAGCATCTTATAACGCGGTTTTGCTCCAACACGATTCGTCAATTACGGAAACCCTTCTACAACACATCATCTTATAACACGGTTTCGCTCCAACACAATTCATAAATTGAGGGAACCCTCCTACAACA
>JACGTP010000698.1:0-20688 GCA_023678845.1 Mischocyttarus mexicanus
ATCACTGAGTTCATTAGCTTAAAAGCACATTAGTTTATTTAAAAAAGTAATAAAAAGTGGAGGTACATCTGATACTACGTTATCAAGAAATTTATTGGACTTAGGATAAACTGTTGTATCATAATGTACTTTCTTCACTTCGTCTTGCAAAATTTCTGCACACAGTTTGATGATACTTCTTTTAGCAACTTCACTAACAGCTTCCTTGTTGCAATAGCAATTACTACAAATTTTTTCGATGTCATGTAATTTGTAATAAATTACAGTTTCTTGACCCTATTGTTTGAAAATAAAAATATCGTCACCATACTTTTTTTTTAGATGTCGAAGAAATGTTCGAGTGTCAACAAATTGCTCCTCATCATTTTGGTTTTTATCCTCATTTGGTATTCTCATCATTGGTGTGAATTTTGATATTTGAAATTTAATTTCTCTACTTGTCTCGATGTAATTTTATACCCTCTGAAGTAAAAGCTCAATTTAATTAATCTTAACAGGCTAACGTTTTTTTATAATATGGTGCTATAAAATTTTTATAACAACGTACATGATATCGTGCTTTTAAATAAGTAAGTGTTTCACTTTTTTGTAATCGTGCTATAATTTATGATCCAAGATTGTCTTCACGTTCTTTTGCAATAGAAATTTTACGGTCTTTAATACTATTTTGTTGAACAATGCAACCAGGTTCTATTTTAGGATAACTATTTCTTCCCACATATAAAACATGATTTATCAAATTCAAATTCACGTTTAGGCTCAGAAAGAGATGTAGAATTTTTAGAAGATACACATGAATGAAGCGTTAAGACTCCTCATGTATATAGGACGTTTGACAGCGATGGTGAAGTTATGGCAGATGTAGGTTGTCCTTTTGCCGATGGAACACCATATCGTTTTCGATATCCAACGTGAAAAGTAGTTTCTGGTTGACTCATCCATATTTTCTATTTATCATTATATTTTTGCTTGCTTTTTTTAATCAAAGAACCTATTACATTACGAAAAATTAAAAAAAAGAAACTTATTTATTACGCATAAGTAATATAATTTTTCGTAATGTTTGTGTCATTTTTAAAAATTGACGTAAATCGTACGTCATATTAACGTTTTGTGTTAACTGGGAAACTTATACTCCAAAATATTATTATTTTAATGATCAGAAGAATAAAATCTTATTTCTACAGACCCCATACACTAGTGAATTTTTTTTCTTCAGCATCTAGTCAGGTTTGCAGCCATCTATATTAATTATTACAAAAGTTTAAACTAATTCTTATTCTTCTACTTATGTTAACGAATATGGTCGCAAGGAAGGTTCTTTGCTGCCACGTTAATGTTTCCTGTGAACTATTTCTAAAAAGTTGGTGACTTATGTTCTTCACTTTCCTTTATGAGTGACGCTATTTTTTTTAGTCGTTGGAAAGGGAAATTTTGTATTCCTGTGTATGCATTTGTCCGTCGAGTCGGTCTAATATTCTTCCTATTTAAACTCAAGATACTAATATTATTTCGTAAATCTCTTATTTAAATTATCGAAGGTTATTGCGATTAGTTTTATAATAATTGATTAGAACTCGGCTATTCTACCTTTTGCATAAGCTACTAAAAGTTATTTTATTAGTCTTTTATATGTGTATTAAATGTTGTTTAATTAGTGTTTTATATAAACTTCTGAAAATAATGTCAATTGTGGCCTAGTTGTATTACTGTGAAGGATTTATATAAAAAATCGTTGTAGAGGGACGTCACAATAACATACTACAAATGATTTTTAACCGATGAAATTGTATGGCTTATTTATGGCATAAATAATATAAAATATTATGACGTCAAAATGACATCAAAACGTGATGTAAATTTTAAATCAGATTTAAGTCATATGTAATTTTCTACGTCATTTTTTCATCATTATGTAATTTTACTATCAATATTTCCATTGATCCTTTTTTACTTCCTGACAACTATCACCAACCTTTGAATATCTCCTCTTCTACTCCTGCTCCTTCTAAGCCTATTTCTACTCCTTATATTAAGAAGAACTTTTTTAATGCAGACTATGCAGCTATTGACTCTTTTCTTTCCGCTATTGACTGGGACAATTCAATCATGAACCTTTCGTTGGATGATTTTACACTTTATGTATGACCAATTCAATCATGCTATTAATCAATTTGTTCCTTCTCAAGCTATACGTCTCTCAAAATTTCCTGTTTGGTTTTCTAAAGAATTAATAAAATTAATAAAATTTAAAAAATCTCTTTATATTAGCTTTAAAATCTCTAACTCTTTTGATGACTATCTTAGGTTTTCTAATGTTAGATCTCGCTGTAAATCGCTAGCTGGAAAATGTTGGAATGACTATATCTTGAGAAAGGAATCTTCTATTCCTTACAATATCAAGAGTTTTTGGAGTTTTGTTAACTCATTGAGAGAACCTCGTTGTTCTAATTCTTTTGTATATAATGGTAATTTATTAAGTGATGATCTTTCAATTTCAAATGCTATTGCTGATATTTTTTAGTCAGCTTTTAAAGGATCTCTTTCTCCTCTGTCTGCTATTAGTGACGGTGGGAATCTCCGACTCATATATTAATTTATCCTTTTTGTCAATCGGGATTGGAGAAGTATTTGCATGTATCAAGGATCTTTGTAACTATTGTAGTCCTGGTCTTGATAATATTTCTCCTATTTTTCTAAAATCTTGTATTTTTATTATTTCCAAAATCTTGTGGCTTATTTTTAATAAATCTCTATCTGTTGGCCTCTTCCCTAAGTTATGGAAGAAGTGTCTTGTTAAACCTATTCCGAAAAATGGTATGCCTTCCTCTATTTTAAATTTTACACCTATCTGTATTCAAAGCTCTATTCCTAAGATTCTTGAGAATTTAGTTAGTACAAAGCTTTCTGCCATGTTCAAAAATATTATCATTGATAAACAGCATGGTTTTGTTTCAGGGAGGTCTACTATTACTAATTTATTAAATTACTACTGTTACGTCTCAACTGACGAGTGATGGAAAGTATTATTGCTAAGCCTGTATAGCCACTCTGCTTTCACCGAGTTTAGCCGGGACCAGGCAGGTTCGTTTTTTAAAGACCAAGAAGCGATAAAAAATGACACGACGAGGATATTTTATAGGATTATTTTGGGTTATTCCACGGTAAAAAGGATAAAATTATGAAACACAATGGGCAGGTATTTAGAATGTTGGGAAATTATATTAGGAAATTGACCATGCAGTTAGTTAATTTATTATGTATATGATTGAAATACTTGTCGGTGTTATTTTGATTCTACTCTCGATATAGTGGGTTATAGTTTCTATTAAGATGATTTTATTATTTATTTCGGTTAAAATAATTTTATTAGTTATTCCTTTGCCAAATACTTACTTGGTTTGTGGTAGCCTTTGGATCTTACTTAACTCCTTCGTTCTAAAGAGAATGGGGCCGTCGGAAGAAAGCGTCGGTGATCAGAACAATGTTGATTTGGGATATGAGTGGTTTTACACACAGGTTAATTGGTTTATGAACACAATAATTAGAATTCACCAAATTAAAGAATTAAGGAAATGTATTTCCAAATCAAAATAAAGTAGAAATTATAACTTCGTACAAACAAAAAATAATATGAATTCAAAATGTAAAATAAAATAAGTAGACAAGACAAGAAGATAATAACTGAATAATAACTGAATCTGATGAGTAGAATAATAAGTAAGAATATAATATATTGAATGAGAATGAGAATATAATGAATAAGAATAAGAATAAGAATGAATATTATGTTAAGTTATGTTCTGTTATGTTATGTTATGAGTCGCGGGCCAAAAGGTCCCTCCTTATATAACCTCAAGACATAAAGAAAAAGTAGAGGTGGCATAGGGCTGACCTATAGGACCGACCTCCTTACTCCTACCAAGTTCCGTTTTCTTTCTAGAATTGTTTTTAACAAAGATATTTCTATTTGGAAAAGGCTCCAATCTGGCCATATCAATTATCTTCGTCACTTGATAGGATATCCGCTCAGTTCTTTATACATCAACGCTGCCTATGGCAGCTATTGTCCAGAAGGTTTCTCCTTTCGACCCCCGGAGCAACAGTTACATTGTTTGTTCATCACGCAATCAGGCTTCAAATTATTATTAACACATAGACTAATTTATCACTAGCTCAATATTCTCGGAATCGCGCATTACTCCTCATACATTTATTCCCTCCTATCCATTCTCTCTTATTTCGTTATGTTAACATTGCATAGGTGCAGGAGCACCAGTTAAACCCAAGTCACTTCTACGCCCATGGTTTTTCAAAATTTAGAATAACGGTGACTTTCTTTGGGGAGAGCGAAGAGGTATTCGATGGACACTGGATGCTTTGGTGTCATAATTCTCTTTCCAACAACACGTGCTTCTACTTTTGTTTCGAGATCTTTCGGTTTTCCCAGGCTTAGGTTCTAAAAATTACTTCGACTTTTCACTTATGTATTATTGAAAGAAAGCATATGCCTTCCTCCCATTTCAACGGGCATCCTTATTCTTTTATTTATATTATTGGTATGGTTATTGGAGAGGGCGTATGTCATCGGTCAACGATTTCTGCGTTAGGGGTTTCTAAGAGCCGATAATTTATGTTTCCTTTTTCTTTCACGAGTACGTTCCATCCGATATTCCGATTATCAAAATGAGTTTCAAGTTCTTTTCTGAATGTTTATTCGTTATAATATTATTTTCCGTTTAGTTAATTTCTCTTATTTAAATTACCGGTATTACTTAATGATTCTTTTATTTAAATTATTGAAAGTAATTGTTATTTATTTTTATATTAATATTTTAATCAGAGAAAACGGTTGTTGTAACTTTTACATTAACTACTGGAATCTGGTTTATCAGACCTCTATATAACTACTATCTATTGTTTAATAAAATTTTCCTTTAAATCACTAGAAATGGTACTACTTGAGCTATAGTTATACTACTGTCGAAAAAATAATGTGGGAAATCGTGGCGGAAATCACACTACAATTTTCTTACTACCAATATTGAAAAAGGGTTTCAAGTGGACACTATATATACTGATTTCAGTAATGCTTTTGATTCCATCAATCATTTAATATTACTTCATAAGCTTCACTTGCTTAGTCTTAATGGCTGTATTCATTCCTGGATCACTAGTTTTGTATCTGAAAGATCTCAAATTGTTAAATTTAATAATTCATTTTCTAGGGAAGTTAATGTGACTTCTGGTGTTCCACAAGGCTCCCATCTTGGTCCTCTACTTTTCATTCTTTTTGTTTATGATATTTTCAATAATTTTCCTTATTCTAGATTTCAACTCTATGCTGATGACCTGAAGATATTTATCTGCATTAGCGGTCCTGAAAGCGCTCAGCTTTTGCAAAATGATCTTAATATACTTTATAATTGGTGTCTCTGCAATAATTTGTCTCTTAATTTGTCTAAATGCCATGTTGTTCACCAATGCCATGTTGTAAGAAAAAAAAAATTCTCAAACATATAAATATTTTATTACCTCTTTACAGTTATCTTCTCTAGACTTTATTAGTGATCTTGGCATTATTTTCTCTTCTAATCTTTCTTTTAAATTACATTATAATAATATTATCTCTCGTAGCTTCCATACTCTGGGACTAATATTTAGAATGTCTAAGCACTTTAATAACTCGAATACATTAAGAATTCTTTATTGTCAACTGGTTCGGTATATTTTGGAATATGGAAATATTACTTGGTCCCCTTATTACATCACTCATAGTTATGACATTGAGAGAGTGCAACATAAATTTTTGAGACTTGCTGCCAAACATTGTGGCCATCCTATGCCTTTTGATTGTCATAACTATGATTCTATTCTTGACCGTATGAGCTTATCTACGTTAAGTAAACGAAGGATGATCGCAGATATCATTTTTGTTTGTAAAACTGCTCATGGCCTTATTAATTGTTCAGATATCGTCAATATCTTTTCTCTTAATGTCCCAATGAAGAATTAGAGAAGTCTTGAATTATTGCATATTCTACCTCATAATACTTCCTATAGCTACTATAGTTCTTTTAACAGCATGTTTTCTAATGTAAATCGTTATTGTAATAATTTTGAAATCTTTTCTCAATCTATTTCTATTGTAAGAAATATTCTTAACCATATGTTGTAATTTTATTTTGTATATTCTTTATTTTTTATAATCTTTTTTTATAATCTTTATTTTTTTTTCCTTTTTTTTTGTAATAATTTTTTGGTTTTAATCTCTAGTTTGTATTTTTTCCTGATCTTATTTATTGTATCTTTTTCTTTTTTTTGTACTAGTTGGTTTATCCCGTAAAATAAACAAATAAATAAATAAATATCCTACGTAAAAATTTTTTGTCAACAACATGATCTTAATCGAACGACATTTAATGTTTTGTGTTCAGTAGGTATGTATAAACACACAGAGCATTTCATCCAAAAAACGTACTATACGTCTTACAAGGACTCCACCAAGTCGTGTACCCCCAGATTTTTTTGAAACTTTACACACTTGTAGATGTTGATTAGTACTATCACGTACTGCTAATGAATATATATGAATAATCAACCCTTTTCGAGATATCAACCGATAAAAATTGCAAAAAAACTGAATATACATATCTACCTCTGTGTTGCTATTATGACCATAAACCGCCGATAGCCGAGTGGGTAAGAGCTCACGTATGTAATCCTGATGATGCGTGTTCAAGTCTCTTTTGGTTCCATTTTTTTTTTTCTTCAATTTTTTATGTTTATTTTCATTTAAAATGGTGTTTTATATGTTTACATTTTTTTTTCTTTCTTTCGACAGTATATTTTATTAATTTTATGAAAATTAAAATGTAAAATATGTTTTATTTTTTTTTACTTCCGATCAGTCAAGTTTCGTTTTGCCTAGGACTGTCCTAAACAAACGAATGCAGACGGGGGAAAGGGGGAGCGAAGATATCTTTATCGTGTTTTCTTTGTAATAAGAAAAAGTAGTAAAATGAATAATTAAAAATTAAATAACACATACTAAAAAATGAGTTATTAAAATAATTAAAAATTAAATAACACATAGTAAAGAATGAGTTATTTATTCATTTTACTACTTACCCAAACTAAATAATTGTTATTTTCCAAATTACTTGGAACATTCACGAATAAAACAAATTTGACACGTTTCATAATAACAATGCACCAAATTTACAAAAATTTTTTTTTTTTATTAAACATATTGTTTAAAAAATAAAAAAAAACGAAGATGAATAAAACATACTTGACAAAAATAAAAAAAAATAAAAATAAAAAAAAAATAGAAAAAAAAAATAATAAAACCGACAAGACTTGAACTTACGACAAAAAAATTACGAGCCTGTGCCTTTACCCGCTCGGCTACCGCCGCTTATGACAATATACGAAATGGAGAGGTATATATACGTCTTGAAATATTTATTCAAATTTCGTCGGCCAATATCTCGAAAAGGGTTAAGCATTGGACGGAGTTATATATATAGCCTTGTAGTACTAATCAACATTTACAAGTGTGCAAAGTTTCAAAGGAAAATTCGAGGGACACTTGAAACCCTCTCCTTGTCAGAGCGAAAATAAGGACAGCGAAGTCGATAAGGTAGGGAACGACATGGATGGCGAAACCGACGAAAGGTACGAGGGGAAAAGAACTAGGAGAGTGAGGCCAACCAATGCGGAAAGAATGGTTAAGTTGGAGTCGAGAAACGCGATAGAGAATTACATACAGATAGGAGAGAGAGAAATGGGGTAGAAGGAAAGAGAAAAAGAACAATCACAGGAAATTCTGAGAGGACTCGGAGTGTCAATAAGTTTGTTAACACGGTGAGCGCGGCCCCTGGGACCGGCGTTAGACTTTTCCTTAGGCCGACATCTATCCGGTGGGACCGACAGTATTAAAGTTAAAAAATAAATGTCGTATGAATGAAATGTAGTCAAATTTGGTTTTAATGAGCTTTATTAAAACATTCAAAGCAAAAGTATAGCTGGTATTTAAACATGTAACAAAATGTAACAACCTTTGGTGTTAAATTTTTGGTTATCTTGGGCCTTCCTTATACTGGCTCGCTGCCGGCAGAGCGAAAAGGTTAGAAATATTGGCTCCGCGCTCAACGTGTTAACAGAGGAAATAAGGAGCCTCAAGCAAGCTCTAGACAAGGTAAATAAGGAAAACAGGAAAGGAATAAAAGAGCTGCAGAAAGCTTTACAGGAAAGTGAAAGAAATCAAGAAAGGGAAATGAAGGATTGGAAGAGAAGGTGGCGAGAAATGGAAGAAAGAATAAAACGAGTAGAGGAAAGTAGGAAAAAAGGGAGTGAGCAGAATTTACAAGAAAAATTTAACGAGATGAAGGAAAAAATAGGCGAAGTAACAGAGAAAAGAATAGGAACGGAGATAGGAAAAATGGAAAGAATAATCGAGAAACAAGACAAGCTTGAAAAAATAAATAATGTGGTGATACGAGGAGTAGAGTTATGGGAAGAAGACTGGAGAAAACAGGTAGATCAGCTATTTGTAAATAAGCTTGGATTAGGAGAGAAGAGGAGGGTCAAATGGGCGAGAGTGATAGGAGGTGTGAAGAAGGTAATTGTGGCAGGCCTGGAGAGTTGGGAGACAAAGCAGGAAGTTATGAGGAACAAGAGCAAACTCGTAGGTAGTGCAATTTACATAGACAATGACCTGACGATAAAGGAGAGAGAAATACAAAGAAACCTAGTAGAAATGGTAAGGAAGGAAGTTAGGAAAGGTAATAGGGTGAGAATAAGGTATCAAAAAATAAGAATAAATGATAAGTGGATTTTCTGGCAAGAGAGGAAGAGGGGGTTCTCGGAAAAGCCGAATTTTTAGTAAGGAACCAGCGGAGCAGCAGTGAAAGAGGAGTAGAGATGGCATGCGAAAAGGGGCAGGGGGAAGAGTTTTGTTCTGAAACGTAGCGGGAATAATGAACAAGGATAAAGAATTGTGGGAATTCGTACGGAACTTCGACGGGGTAGGGTTAGTAGAAACGTGGATTAAGGAAGAGGACTGGGAAAAAATCAAGAACAGTTTGCCTAAGGAATACGATTGGAGCTGCCAATACGCGAAAAGAGAAAAGAAGAAAGGCAGAGCGAAGGGTGGGATCATTTCAGGAATAAGGAGGGAATTGAAAATAGAAGAGGAGATGATAGAGGTAGAAGGAGTAGTGAAGAGGAAAATGAGAATGGGGAAGGACACATGGACCGTGCTGACAGTCTACAACGGAGAAGGAATGAAGGAAATAGGAGAAAAACTGGACAGAATGGTATCGGAGGAAGAGGAAAGAGGAATACTACTAAAAGGAGGGGACTTTAACGCCAGGATTGGTACAGAAGGAGAAATATACGATGGCAAACGGGAAGGAGGACGGAAATCGAAGGACGGTACAAAAAACGCAGAAGTTGAAAGTTCGAAGCGTGGAAGTTCTGTGAAGGAGCCACACAGGAAAAGCTGAAAGAGATCATGAAAAGGGTATGAAGGGGTGAAGGCTTCCCTAGAGAGTGGAGAAAGGGTATTATAGTGCCCATATTCAAAAAAGGAGAGGTAGAAGAGGTGAAGAATTATAGAGGCATAACACTACTGGATACAGCCTACAAGATATATGCAGCAATACTAAATGAGAGAATAAAGAAGCAGATAGAAGAGCAAGGATTACTGCCGGACACGCAAGCGGGATTTCGGAGAGAAAGGGGAACAATGGACAATGTGTACGTGCTACAGCACGTGGTGGAGAGAGAGCTAAGCAAGAGAGCTGGAAAAGTCTACGCGCTTTTTATAGACCTGAAGGCAGCTTTCGACAAGGTGAGAAAAGAGAAGCTATGGACGGCGATGGAGGACAGAGGGGTGAGGAAAGGTCTAATAGAGAAAACGAAAGAAATATACGAAGAGACGGAGAACAAGATAAGAACAAAAGAGGGAGAAACGGTAAGTTTTTGGACGGAGGAGGGAGTCAGACAAGGTTGCCCTCTGAGCCCCACACCGTTCACGGTCTTCATAGCGGATCTGGAAGAAGTGCCGAAGAAAGGACAAGATGGAGGTCTGGTTGTGGGAAGAGAGAAGTTCTAGTCACTCGCATATGTACACGACATGGTGTTGGTAGCGGATAAAGAAGAAGAAATGAGAGGGATGGTAAAAAGACTGGCGAGATACCTAGACAGAAAAGGGCTCCAATTAAACGAGGAGAAAACAAAAATGCTAATCTTCAGGAAAGGTAGTGTTACGTCTCAACTGACGAGTGAGTTTAATTAAGATGCTAAGCCTGTTGTGGCCACTCTGCATTCACCGAGTTTAGCCGGGACCAGGCAGGTTCGTTTATTTGAATATTTGAGCGACAATAAAATATGGCAAAAGAGGTAATAAAACGCGAAAGATGGAATAAATTCGGTATAATTAAAGAACGGTAGCTGATTGAGTAGTTAAGGAAGTATGAAGAGAACAGTTTTCCAGAGGAAGTAAAGAGTTGCAAGCGAGAAGTGAACTGAGTTGTATTCGGAATCTGACTGTTATTTGTACTTACTCGTTGATGTCAGTGGTATACTGGATTGGTTCTGTTTGGATGGAATGTTTGGGTTGCAGGTCTAATTAACTTCGGTGATTATGAGAATAACTTGTTTATTGGCTTGGTGCTTGCAAATCTTAGCACCAACTGGATCACTTATTACTTCGATCTTCTTGATCGGTTATTCAATATTAACAAATACAATTTATGAGCTTTAACACTTATTCGATACACGATACTTTCAAGATTATTATTCACGACTCTTATTAATTTTATCAGAACAAAGTATAAGGTGATAAATATGCTAATTGAGAAAAGGGATAGGGAGATACAGGGGCAGATACAAAACAACAAAATAAGGGAAGCAAGATATAATCCGAGGTTCAAGATGTTAAGGACGGTGGCGAGACTGGAATATCTATCAAAAAGGGGAGAAGGAGGTAGCAAGAAGCTCATAGCGAGGGCGAGGTGTGGAAATATAGAGGAGAATAATAAATACTGGTTGGACCAAGATGAAAGGAGATGCACATTGTGCCGCGCGGAAGCTGCAACGTTGAAACATCTCATAGATAGGTGTCAGAAAATAAAGAGAACAGAATTGAAGGAAGAGGAGATACTAGAGGGTAAAAAGAACGAAAGGGTAGAGAACTGGTTAAGGTTAGTAGACAAGAGGAAGAGGGAGGTTAGGAAGGAGCAAACCAAAGAGGAAGAACACGAGAAAGTAGGTTAAGGGATAGTGCAAGAAGTACTGTGATAGAATGAAAGTAGTGGTATGAAAGAATAAATGTGAGAGATAACAAATGTAAATAATGTAATATGTAAACCAAGTCACTCCACGTGGCTGTAAAGCTGGTAATAAAGATAATAATATTATTAAATAAGTATTTAAGAAGTTGTACTTATACCTGTGTTCTACCTTACTTAACACAATTCGTTAGAAGCTAAATTAGTAAGGGCGCAAAATCGTAACCGTGATCTTGCGTGTTCAATTCTTCATCAGTTCTAAATTTATTTTTTTTCTACAATTTTGCAGAATTTTTTTTTTTTTTTATAGAAGATATAATAAAAAAAAATTTTATTGATGCCTTTATTTTATAAACCGTGTCTTTAAAAACTGTTTTATTTATTATTTTTTAATTTTTAAAACTTTTTTATTTTATAACAAGTATTAGTTTTTTTTTGTTTCACAAAACGTGATTAGAAGTAAAAGAGAAACAAATTTTTTATTGTATCTGTTGGAGTAAACGTTAAGGTTCTCTTGTATTTAAAACTTATTTTAGCACTTTCTAGAATCCCTATACGAAATTATATTCGAACTATGTAAACATGTAGCCTCCTAATCTTTATTTGCTTAGGCGCTTGGACGCAGTTGCATTACTTTCTTTTACCTTTCTTCCTTAGGAACCGTGTTAGCGTAAAGACGTCTCTGTCTCAGCTCGATATAATAAAATATATAAATGTGTGTTTTACTTTTTCTGTATAAAGAAAAAAAGGTTTCTTTGGTGTAGAATTAGAAGTTAAAATATTAAAGGAAAACGGTCATATTACGTTGATCCTTTGAGAAACGCTTTGTCCTCCGACAAAGAACGATAAGGACTTGTGGACGCCTACATCTTGAAACGTACAGGGTTTACATAATGTAATCGCTATAGACGATCTATTCCTTCAACTAACTAACTACGATATACGAAACACCGTGGTACAAAAAAAAAAGAAAAGTATAATAAAGAGAGTAGAGATGAAGAGAAATATAAAACCTTTCGATGAAGAATGGGATAAATCGGAAAATGTTACTCAAGATGTTATAATAGAATATTTGTCAGATTATTTTCTTGACTTTGCAAAGGATGGTAAAAGTGTGAAGTTGTTAAGTAAGGAGCATATATATACGCAATAAAACGGGGAACAATTGATGTTACCACTAATATGGGAATCAAAGGTACTTTGGAAAATGTACTCTACTGTCCGGATGTGCCGCATAACTTATTATCTGTACGATGGATGCAAGAGGCAGGACTAAGTATCATTTTTAACGAAAAAGCCCTTGAAATAAATAAAAATAATAAAACTATAATAAGAGGTAAGGAGTGGAAAAATTTGATTGCTGTTGATTTAAATATAAAGCATATAGGGAAGTCAAAATTTGTAGAGTTAAAGAACAAACAAATGGTCAAGGATATGAATCAGATAGATAAAGTAACTCCTAACGATAATTTATGTGAAGCTTGTATAAAAGGGAAACAAGCAAGATTACCATTCGAAAAGAGAAAGGACAAAAGTTACGTTAAGAGACCATTGTTTATTGTTCACTCTGATGTCTGTGGTCCCATCACTTCTCCGACAATTAATAACAAAAATTACATTAAATAATTTATAGATGAATTCACTCATTATTGTGTCACATATTTGATGACATATAAGTCAGATGTATTTTCAGTTTTTAAAGATTTTATTGCAAAGAGTGAGGCACATTTTAATTTAAAAGTTGTAAATTTATATTGCGACAATGGTCGAGAGTATTTACTAAACGAGATGAAAAACTTTTGTTTACAAAAAGGCATTACCTATCATTTAACTGTACCACGTACCCCATACTTAAATGGTGTGTCCAAACGAATGGTACCAGTTTTGACAAAATTTTCTTGGGGGAAGCAGTTCTAATTGCTATATTTTTAATAAATATAACACCAACTAAAGCTTTAAATAGAGATAAAATACCATATGAAATGTGGCATGGTAAAAAGCCGCAATTAGAATATTAAAAGATATTTGGTTTTACTGTATATATTCATAATAAGATTAGGAAAACAAATTTTGATGAAATATCATTAAAAGGAATTTTAATGGGATATGAACTTAATGGATATAAGGTGTGGGGCGTGAAAAATGAAAAATTTATAATAGTTTAAGATGTTATTGTAGATGAGACTAATGACTTGATTTCAAGGCCAGTCGTAAGGACTAAAAGGGATGACTCTGAAAACTCTGGTAATAAAACTGATATACAGTCCAAAGCTGTAAAAATAAGAGAGAAATCTGATAGTGTGAAATCAGATGTTTTGCAACAGGGTAGTGTTGCAAATAAAAACTCTTATGGTCAAACTGATAAGCAATTTAAATCAGTAAAAATAAGAGAAAAATCTGATAATGTGAAATCAGATAATTTTGGAGTAGGGTAGTGTTGCAAATGAAAACTCTTATAATAAAACTGATATACAGTCTAAAGCTGTAAAATAAGAGAGAAATCTGATAATGTGAAATCAGATGTTTTGCAACAGGTTAGTGTTGCAAATGAAAACTCTTAAAATCAAACTGATAAGCAGTTCAGCTCAGTAAAAATGAAAGAAAAATCTGATAATGAGAAATTAGATGCTTTGAATCCAAGTTATAGTGTAAATAAAAATGAAAATGTCGAGTCAAATCAAAGTTTTAATAAATCAGTAATTTAAACAGATATAAACAAACAGTCTATTTCTCAAAATAGTAAAAATAAAAAACAACAAGAATTAAAACCGAAGAGAAGTAATAGGGTTTGACATCATCCTTTTATTTCATATAATAAAGTTGATTTACTGGATGATTGCTCTATGTGTGCACATTCTGTCGTTTATGATATTTCAACCTGATTTTGGTCATTAGTGACTAACACGAGTGATAAAATTATTGTTGATTGTAAATGGATACTTAATATAAAGAGGAATGGAAATGGAAATCCATTAAAATATAAGGCGCGTCTCGTTGCTCGCGGATTTTGTCAAGAATATTTAAGAGATTATAATGAAATTTTTGCACTTGTGGCGAAAATTTCACGTTTTAGATTTATATAAGCATTGGAAAATCAAAACAATATGCTGATACATCATATGGATGTAAAGACTGCTTTTCTTAACGGTATATTGAAAGAAGAAATTTATATGAAAGTCCCAGAGGGTGTTCACACAGAAGGCAATCAAGTTTGTAAATTAAATAAAGCTATATATGGATTGTAACAAGCAGCTAGATGCTAGTTTGAAGTTTTTGAAAAAGCTCTGTTACAAGAAGGCTTCCGAAATTCATCAGTTGACTATTGTTAATTCATACTAGATAAACAAAATATTTCTGAAAATATTTATGTTTTGCTTTACGTAGACGATATAGTAATTGCTACTGTTAGTAATGAAACAATGAAAAGTTTCAAAAACTGTCTAATGAATAAATTAAGTATAATTGATTTAAATAAAATTAAATTTTTTATTGGGATGAAAATCAAAAGAGAAGGTAACAGAATATTCATGGATCAGATTGCGTATATAAAAACAATATTAAGAAATGTAAACTAATTGATATTTCGTTCCACTTCTGATAATCGTAAATCAACACTTAATCCGTTCGTCCCTTTCCATAAGATACATAAGGTGCGTAAGAAGGGTTTCGTAAGAGAACTTCAGAGACGACTGTTTCGTATTGATATAGATATATATTTATTTCATAACGACTCACAACTCCAACATAATACTTCCGATTCTTTCTCGACTAACTCGTAAGACTAATCCGTAAAAAGTGAGCCCCGACCCTTGGTCTGCGCCCCTTATGTCCCTTTCCCTCTAACGCCGCAGCGTCGCCTTTTTTCAAGTGGTCCGCATACTGCCCATGTTCTGTATATGTTTATCTTAAGATATCGATACCCCAAATAAACATCAGCACGACTCTCACACTTATGCAGTCACTAGACGCATTCAAACCTACATCTCCTAGCAATAATAACATAAGCAAAAGCCCAGACGTTTACAGAAAATTTAATATGTGTGATTGTAAAGCTGTCAGTACGCTTCTTCCTTGCAAATAAGATTATGAAGCTTCAAACTCTGATGAAAAATTCAATGCACCATGTAAAAATTTAATTGGTTATTTAATGTATGTAATGATACGCACACGACCAGATTTAAGTATTTTTGTAAATATTTTGAGGAGGTATTCTAATAAAAGCAACAAAGAACTTTGGCAATATTTAAAAAAAGTTTTAGGATATTATCAGCGACAGGCTAATATCGGATTCGGCGTGTTCCGAGGGAATTGCGTGTCTTGAATAGGAAGATCGAAAGTCTGATAGATGATGCTGTGGCGTGCTCTATTAGCCAAATAATAGTATATAGTCCAGTCCACGAAGCTTTAATTTTGCCATTCCGGATTGAAGTCATAGGTTACTGTTAAAGAGTTGCACACATACTAGATTATTAACATCCCAAAATATTTTTGCAATCATTTTACTGGAACGGTTGCAAAAACGTTGCAAAATCCCCAAAAATACACTTTTTTGAGAATATCTCCCAAACAGTTAAAAATATTAAAAAATATTTTAAATAAAAGTTGTAGATAATCCAATTGTCTATAAAAAATGGTTAATGACATTATGCATAAGTGCAATAGTTTTCGCAAAAAATGCGAAGAAACGCAAAAGTACATAAAACAATTTTTTTTTCATATTTAAAAAAACTTTTTTACAAAAAAATTATGGCAAACTATTTTATTATTATACTGTCAATAGTGTAATAATTTTTTTAAATTTTTAATTTGTATTTTTGATTAGGTAAAATCACTTTGAAATTTCCAAATCAAGTTTTCTTCATAAGAAAGTTAATTTTTTTTTTTTTATTTCATTAGAATCTACATCAAATTTCCGTTCAGATGATACCAAAATTTTATTTAATTATCTGTATTTTAAAGAAATTATGATTTTTGGGCACCTAGCATTAATACGATACTGAAGCTGAGAGATAGCGCAATACAATCTCCGTTCTCTCTAGCACTCATGAGATATTTCTGCTCATGCGCGACGCGCGAAGCATGCATTAGCGTGAGTGAGATTACACATTGTTTTAAGGGAGAGTAAAGAATGGACAGAGTGTTGCGAGATTTAGATAAGCAATACCCGCGTGTCTCTGGAATAAAATCATAATGTTTCGATGCTTTGCGCTCATGCGTTTTTTTCTCTATAGTAGTAAACAATACTATAGGCGACAAATTTTTTTTTTATTTTCAAACATTACAAAAAATTGGAGAAAAAACTTATTTATTACGCATAAGTAATATAATTAATAATTATAAATTATTAAGATTTAATAAAAAGTGTGTTTTTCCTTTACTTTTGATCGCGTTTTGTTAAAAAAAAAAATTTTTCACATCTTAAAAAGTAAAAAGTTTTAAAAATAAAACATTTTTAAAAGACACGTAAAATAAAATTAATGCATCAATAAAATTATTTTTTATTATATCTTTTATAAAAAATATATAACATACTGTAAAAATATAAAATAAAAAATTAAAAAATTAAAAAAAAAACAAAATAAATTTAGGACTGACGAGATTCGAACGCGCAAAACCACGGTTACTTTTCTCCGCCTTTGCCAACTTCGCTACCAGCGCTTCTAACTCATTTAAGCAAGTCAAAGCTATAGATACGTGTTCAAGTAAAGTGAAATCTGGAAATAAATGGTGAAGAAATGCTCTTTGTAAGACTATTCTAACAAGGGCTGGGTCAAGGTGTATACACCCAGATTTTTTTGAAACTTTACACACTTGTAGATGTTGATTAGTATTATCACGTACCGCTAATGAGTATAATTGAATTCTCAGCCTTTTCCGAGATATCAACCGATAAAAATTGGAAAGAAAACTGAATATTCATATCTACCTCAATGTTGCTTTTGTTTCCAAAAGCCGCCGATAGTCGAGTGGCTAAGGGCATAAGGTTATGATCGTGGTACTGCGTGTTCGAGTCTTTTTAGGTTCAATTTTTTTTTTTTAATTTTTTTTAATTTTTTATGTTTATATTTATTAAAAATAGTGTTTTACATAAAAAATTTTTTTTTTTGAAGCGCCCTAATAATAGGAACACAGAGGTAAATATGAATATTCAGTTTTCTTTCCAATTTTTATCGGTCATTTTTTGTAGACAATTGGATTATCTACAACTTTTATTTGAAATATTTTTTAATATTTTCAACTGTTTAGGAGATATTCTCAAAAAAGTGTATTTTTCGCAACGTTTTTGAAACCGTTCCAGTAAAATGATTGCAAAAATATTTTGGGATGTTAATAATCTAGTATGTGTGCAACTCTTTAACAGTAACCTATGATTTCAATCCGGAATGGCAAAGTTAAAACTTTGTTGACTGGACTAATAGGGAAATTATATGTTTTACGTAGGCAGATAACAAGAATTAATAATACTCGTGTAACAAATAACAACAATATATTTTAACAATGTTGAAATAGCAAATCTTTACAACGGGTGTATGTGTCTTTTCTCCTTAAATCCTCTCTTTATTCTACACTGCCTCTGCCTGCTCCCTAGTTCCTTTTTTTACCCTGCCCGGGATGTCGTGGCTTTCTATTGGCAAGACGGCTATCCAATCACATGTAATGATTGCACCACCACTAGCCGGAGCGCCAAAATGTCGTTAGACGGTAATGCTTGAAGTAGAAAGCTACCTCGCTACTACAAGTGCCGGTTCGTATTTAACTATCTACGTGTAAATCGATGCCGAAAGGCAGCTCGCTATGGGTGGCGTGTCGGCGGACGGCACGGGGCATGGGAGGACCAAGATAGGAAATCGATAGGAAAAACTTGTACCGAGACCAGCAGCTACTTTCTTCTTCGCGATTGGCGGGAAGGCTGGACCGCTATATACCCAGTAAACACAAAACGTTAAAATGACGTTCATTTTAGGTCATTTTTTTATGTAAAATTTTTACGTAAGATACGACTAAAATCTGACGTATAATCTTGATGTAAAAATTATGACCTTTATCTGACATAAAATTTACACCACTTTTTGATGTCATTTCAATGTCGTAATTTTTTCATATTATTTATGTCATAAATAAGCCATACAATTTCATGGTGTAAAATCATTGATTGTATGGTATGTCGACAGATGGGATGCGAGTATAACTCGCCGCCAAATAACGCGTGCCAAGGCGTTTTTTCGTGATTCGCGCGGAAGTTTGATTATTCAGAAAAATCGCAGTTAATCGAAAACTACTTCGTTTTTATGAACGAAACTTTTTCTATTTTATTTTTTTTTTATTTACTAAAGACATATTTTGACGTGACATGCGCTCCAGTAACAGACTGCAAAAAACGTAAAAATACGTTGCCCGCACGGTAAGTGTTAAATATGACATATAACCTCTTCGGACTCTGTGCACATTGCACATTACAATGTAAGTAATACTTTTACTATTACTATCTAATATATTTTTATCTTTCTCTTTTTTATTTTAACTATTGCTAATACCATTTAAAAAAAATTATTTTTTAATTAAGTAATAAGTCAGTTTATGAATATTTCAGATAAGAAAGATGCAGTCTTAACTATTCTGGGAACAGTTTCATCAGAGATGAAAAATTTGAAACAAGGACTGACGGCACATAGTGGTCAAATATGTCGAATGTTAACCGTAACATTTTAGAAAATATAAGACAAAAATTACCACTAAATTACCACAGTTTCTGATTTCGAGTCAAAATTATCGACTTACAAACAGTATCACGAAACAAAAAAGATGAAACAAAACAGTACATGTATATAAGTTCCTTCTTTAATTTCCCAGTGTATTGTTATTAAAATATTGTAATGTGTATAATATTGAAGTAATTATAATTTTTCCAGATGTGATATTGGAGAAATTTCCTACGTGATATAGTGCTGCATTTTTCAAAACGGGTAGTAATTAGTTCCGATTAGGAAGTCAAAGAGCTTCTAAACATAAGGCGAAGTGGTGCCAAAAGATTAAAATACTATCTACTTAACCCCATACTATAAAAAAAATTGCAAGGAATTACTATATTAATAATAGAAGTTACAAACATATAATAATATAATAATAAGAGTATTAATACTATAGGAATAACCGTTAGCGGTGTTATCACGACGCTAGCGTGAGTGATTATCTAGTCATTCAAGTCAAGCAGTCTAGGTACAAACAATACCTAGGATGGGGTACCCGCTAACTTCTTCGGAGAGGCTAGCAACCTACCGGGGGTAAAAACTTAATAAATGCTCACAGACCCAACGAAAAAGCCTCGGATAAAAGCCGGACGGATCGCAACGGACACGACATGGCAGGGACAAGGAAAAAGAGATTCCAAAAACTGGACACACTAAGAATTGGATGCTGGAACATCACAGCATTCAACAAGAGAGATCAAGAAATACTAGTGGAACTGGAAAGAAACAGAATTGACATCTGCGCACTATCGGAAACTAGGAAGAAAGGAAGTGGCAATACTAAGTATGGTAAATATCTCCTGGTGTATTGCGGTAAGAAAAAACATGAAAGAACTTCTTCCGGGGTCGGACTCATGGTACATGAAAAATTCCATGAACACCTTCATGACATCAGCTACATCAATGACCGAATCCTGCGGGTGGCATTCAAGTTCCATGGAGATATTACAACCAACGTAATAGCTGTGTACGCGCCGGACATGACGAAGCCTCAGGAGAAAAAAGACAATTTTTACCAGAACCTCCAAAAAACATTAGGCAAAATACCAAGAAAAAGCGAAGTCTTTATTCTTGGCGATCTCAATGCAAGAATCGGGAACGAGGTAATACCAGGTCTCAAAAACCAATTCAATGAGGACACGACAAACGAGAACGGCGCACAGCTAATACAATTCTGTGCCCAGAATGAACTCCGTATAAACAACACCTTCTTCCCACACAAACCACAACAAAAATTTACCTTCGCAAACAACAGAGGACTAAAGTCAATAATTGATTACGCCATAACGAATAGAAGTGTGCATCCTTCTAATATACTGTACGTAAAGACTTTAAGCTCCACTAATGCCGGAAAAGACCACAGCCTGGTACTCACAACATTCAGACGCACGGTTCAACTAAAGATGAGAGGCCCACAAAACTCAGCAGAACGATGGAACCTTGAATCTTTTTCAAACGACTTGACCAAACACCTTTACGAGCAAAGACTAAAGAAACACATAGAAAATAACAAAGTTGGACAAAGCGACGATGTGGAGGATGCATCTAATAAGTCTATGCTGTCAAGTCTCAGTGACAACCTCTTAATCTTCAATATGTTCGTACGTTGTGTTTATTCTCTCTTCCTCACATATATCTAG